>ML808239.1:32222-44013 GCA_009831015.1 Picea engelmannii | reverse complement strand
TATATTTTAAATATACATGATCTTGATGGTATAGTGAGTGTTCTCCATCCATATGAGTTTAAAAACCATCTGAGCAATACCTTTTGAGAGCTTTATCTTGTCTGGATATGTTCAAGTGTCTTGAGTGAGGGAGTTATTGAATGGGTTATTCATTTTCTGATCCACTTTTACACATTTCATTGAACATTTGATTAAGTTACCAAGCTTACTCAACCTACAACCTTGAGTGACTCTTGGAGTGATAAAAAGACTTATCCTCATTAAAGAAGCCCATGCATCTGCATGTGGGGGTCATTTTGGCACCACAAAGACCATCCTCAATCTCACCTGCCATTTCTTTTGGCTAGCCTTATCTAGACAATTAGAAATATTCATATGCTCTTATGCTCTCTGCTCTCAAACTAAACCATCTAATAGGAAACATGGTCTGTACCAGCCCATCCCGATCCCTGCTAACCCTTGGGAATCCATATCGATGGATTATATCAGCGGTCTCCCCACCACTCTACCCAAGCATGATGAAATATGGGTTGTTGTTTGTTGTTTCTCAAAGATGGGTTTTTTTATCCCCTATCACAAAACTACTTCTGTTGTCCAAACTGTTGAGCTATTCTTTCACAATGTCTGGGTACATTTTGGCTTACCTCAAAGCATTATTTCTGAACGAGACTCTCATTTCCTTAGCATTTGTTAGCACACCCTTTGGTCTCTTCTTGGTTGCAACCTCAAATTCTCTACGACATTCCATCCACAAATGGACGACCAAGCCGAAGTGGTTAATTGAGTTCTAGTTCACTCTCTTTGCACCTATTTTGCAAAGAACAAACAATGTGACACCTACCTGCACATTATCTAGCATAGTTATAACTGAGCTTCCCATTCGTCGACTGGTTACTCCCAATTTGAAGTCTGTCTCAGTTTCCAACCTTTGGCCCCTTTTGAGGTGCCATTGATACTCTCTTTCGAGGGATCAATACATCAAAAAAGAGAGAAAACATCCGCTCAGTAATACATATAGAGAATTGTGCATTGTCATGCATAGGTAATAGAAGCATTGCAGGCTTCCCAAGCTCGTGCCAAAGAAAGACATCATAAGCACAAAACACCTTTGGTTTTCCAACCCGGAGATAAAGTGCGGCTTTAGTTGGACAAACATAGATTCAAAGGGTAGCATCATAAGTTGCATCCTTTGAGATATGGACCATACATAGTGCTGGAACGCATTGGTGATAATGCCTACCGTCTAGATCTTCCTCCGCAGTTGGGAATTCGTGATGTTCTAAACGTCAACAATTTGAAGTCGTTTGAGTCGTCTCTTCTCGAAGAAGTGGTTCAAGTGAAACATCCAGTGGATAACATTATGGATTTCCAACCGCCTCTTCTAGAAGACACCATTATGGAGAAACACATTCGCCAAACTTATTCTACCGAGTATATTTCATATCTTGTGGGCAAAAAAGGAGATACTCCAACACAAGCACGATGGATTTCAACAGACAAACTCAAAAGAAGTTTTCGTCACCTGGTGGAAGAAGTAGGGGACGCTTACAACTCCAAACAAGGAGAAATTGGGACACATGGGCGTCCCATGGAGCAGGGCACACCATGATTTTACCTTTTCCAGTCCTCATTTATTCCATTTTCATTTTTTTTGTCATAGAGTTAGTGTCCATTTTTTAATGGTATGTTCTATTTCTAAAGACAAAGTCTTAATTAATAAAGTTTATAAAATAATAGCTAGATTGGGATGGGCACCTCCTTGTTTTGGGCTGCATAGATTTTTGTTTTTGTTTCCATAAACATTCTATGTGGAGTTGCATCTCCGTTTTGGAAATATTTCCTATTTTTTGTTTCATCCCCATTGTAAAAGGAAGCTATTGAATCGAATGCAAGGATTGATGGTGTTTGTTCCAACTTCTATTCTGTATCTCATCTGAGAATTTTACAGAGATCTAAGTTCTCTTTCAGATTCTCTCTCTTCGTGGTGGATCATCCCTTGATATGTAAAGAAACCCCATGCCCAAAAGTCATACCCCCATCCACCTCATATTCACTACATGACTTAGAGAGGATCTTCTTGGGAAACACTCCTTGACTTGGGGGTTCGCCTACCCAATATGGCACCATGACAACCCTCCCATACTTAAAAGTTGGAAAATTTTATAAGGTCTTTGAGCATTTGTTTAGTTTGAAAAGGGGGGATTTAATGCACATGTTTGGGTGGTTCTTTTATTAAATGTAACTTACTTGGCATGATACATGTGACTTGTGGACCCTTAGAGGGAATACTTGTTTATCTTTGTAAGACCTTTCTAGGTGAAATCTATCCATGGAGGAATTATTCCATTTGACCTTCATGGGGGTTTGATATCCCCTAAGATGAATGCCACACCCCATAGGGTGGGAAGAACAACCCATAGCCTTTGTGTGCAAAGGATAGAGTATGTTGTGTTTGGAGGCACTCTGACAACATTCGAGGATGGAATCATATCCCTTTGCACCTGGATGTTGGCCTTTGGAGGCATAGGACATCATTTTCTAATCCCTTGACGTCATTTGGAGGCTAGGGTTTGGTGGGATTGATGGTTCTAGAGGTGATGTGATGTGGTTTTAAGAAAGAAGATGCATGTCATGACACTAGCACGTGAGAGATTGGCACATGGCCTTTGGAGGCCCAACGATTTGCATTTTGAGACTTAATGTCTCACTTTTAGGCCTCACGTCGCCCTTCTAGGGAATGACATCACCCTTTTAGGGTTTTACTTTATGTAATTTTATTTGCAAATTGTAAGAGAAAATAAAGGGGATCGACCCTCTTTTAATTTGTTGTTGAAAATTTTATGTGGACAAATTGGTTTAGATAGCCTCATATAAATATAGGCCATCTCTTTTTCATTTTCACATCTCATCACTTGATAATTACATACTCTTGGACTGAAATTTCGGTCTCATTTGGCAATTCATTATCTCTTGACTCTTGTGCAAAATGGATGCTACACTTGTCTATTGGTGGAATAAAGGTTAGTGACTTCTCTTGGATGCTTGTTCTTGGAAATTTGATGGAATTTCTTGATAAAGTAAGGGTTTTGCATGCTATCTCTTGGAATAGGTAAGGAATTTCTGCAATCTTGTGTTTTTCTTCTTAATTTCAAGGTTATTAATCAAACCCTTGGAGGAGTATAAGGGCATACATCCTCCATCAAGTAATTTTCTTCTATTGCTATTGAAAATGCTTAAGGATTTCTACAAGGAGTAAGAGAGTTTACACCCTTGTAGCAAGACCTTGCTAATGTTTATCTTCTCTATGGAGTAAGAGGGTTTATCTTCTCTAGCTCTTTGAGCATTTGTTTAGTTTGAAAATGGGGAATTTAATGCACATGCTTGCGTGGTTATTTTATTAAATGTGTCTTACTTGGCATGATATATGTGACTTGTGGACCCTTGGAGGGCGTACTTGTTTGTCTTTGCAGGATATTTCCAGGTGAAATCTATCCATGGAGGAATTATGCCATTTGACCTTCATGGGGGTTTGAAATCCCCTAAGATGAATGCCACACCCCACAAGGTGGGAAGAGCACCCTAGAGCCTTTGTGTGCAAAGGATAGAGAATGTGGCATTTGGAAGCACTTTGACAACATTCGAGGATGACATCATAGCCCTCTGCACCTGGATGTTGGCCTTTGGAGGCCTATGATGTCACTTTCTAATCCCTTGACATCATTTGGAGGCTAGGGTTTGGTGGGATTGATGGTTCCAGAGGTGATGTGATGTGGTTTGAAGGAAGAAGATGCATGTCATGACACTAGCACATGAGATCTTGGCACATGGCCTTTGCAGGCCCAACGATCTGCATTTTGAGGATCAACGTCTCACTTTTAGGCCTCATGCTGCCCTTCTAGGGAATGACATCACCCTTTTAAGGTTTTACTTTAGGTAATTTTTATATTTCCAAATTGTAAGAGAAAATAAAGGGGATTGACCCTCTTTTAATTTGTTGTTGACAATTTTATGTGGACAAATTGGTTTAGATGGCCTCATATAAATATAGACCATCTCTTTTTAATTTTCGCATCTCATCACTTGATAATTACATACTCTTGGACTGAAATTTTGGCCTCTTTGGGAAATTCACTATCTCTTGACTCTTGTGCAAAATGGATGCTACACTTCTCTATTGGTGGAATAAAGGCTAGTGACTTCTCTTGGATGCTTGTTCTTGGCAATTTGATGGAATTTCTTGATAAAGTAAGGGTTTTGCATGCTATCTCTTGGAATAGGTAAGGAATTTATGTAATCTTGTTTTTTTCTTCTTAATTTCAAGATTATTAATCAAACCCTGGGAGAAGTATAAGGGCATACATCCTCCATCAAGGAATTTTCTTCTATTGCTATTGAAAAGGCTTAAGGATTGCTACAAGGAGTAAGAGGGTTTACACCCTTGTAGCAAGACATTAATAATGTTTATATTTTCTAGGGAGTAAGAGGGTCTATACCCCTAGAAGATTGTTAAAGCATAGCTTAAAATAAAGAGACTCTATAACCCAACAGATAAGGCACTAATTTCACTGGAGACTGAATATTGTTGCATTGGTAAACATGAATTTTAAGAGATTGGATTGTTTAAAATTGGATCTAAATTCTATTTGCTATTGGCTCTCTTGTCCTACAAAGGATTCTTGATTATCTAAGTGATTGGGATGTTATAATAAACATTAAGCTACAACCAATAGCATTGCAACAAACTCACTTTATCTCTCCCTTTATTCACTTTTCTACCATTGAAATTCACTTGCAAGCTGTGATAATTGATCTACTTTTTAAGAGCTATTGTTTGGGTGGCTTACTTGTTGATTATATTTGCTAGAACTTGTTGTAGAAAATTTTTGCTACATCCATTGGGTTGTCACAAATATTTGTTGATAACACTCATTAACAACCCTCATTTTTCATCAAAGTCTTGGTCTAATCATTTGAATATAGTATGTTAGTTGCAAGCTTTATTTTCCAATATCATATACTCGATTTTGATGCTTTAATTTGCAGTTGTTACAAATTCTTTATTGCTGATATATATTTTTTTACTAATGTTGTTTTGTAGGTACACAACCTTGGCAATCCCCTTGGGGTGTTCTTCTAGCTCCTCGCTTCTCCCCTTGTAATCCCCCTAGGGTCACCTGGGAAGACTCCCTTGTGTAGGACTTGTCCTTCACTAAAACGAGGGAGATATCTATTGAGGTGACAATGATAGGTGTCTCCAGTTATATCACACATTTGTTGCTTGGGTTAGGATTTGCCCAAACTACAAATTGTGTGATAACAAAGCATAAAAAGTGATAGCTCCTTTTCTTTTAAATCATTTTCTTGCCTCTAGTCAATATGCACTTGCCCATTGAAAAACAAATTTGGTTGGTTTTTAAGTGAGTTATATATAAGATATAGTACCCTTTTGATTCCTTTTGTGTGCTTTAAGCGTAAAACGTGATAGCTTCTTTTTGTTTGAATCATTACCTTTAGTCGATATGTACTTTCCCATATATAAAATCGGGTTTGATATGTTATTTTACTATAAAGTTTGAGAGAATGCTTTCAATGCTTTCTTGAATCCTCAAAATTTATTAGCTACTATTCTCTCTATTTGTGTTCATATTTTCATAAATCAAGTTTGTATTCTCCACACCGAAAAGAAAGTCCAGTTACATTTTTTTTTGCAAGTCATACATAATATTTAACAGTGGTTTGATTCATCTTGTGTGCTTCAATCATTTTCTTGCTTCTAATCGATCATTGCTTGTGTATATGTCAAGTTGGGTTCACTTTTTCATTGAGCTATTTTAAATAATGCATACATTTATTTTAATCCATTTATTGATTTGAGCATCGTAGCTTATAGTTTCACTTTCCTTAGAGTCTTTGTAGAATAACTATTTCTGCTAAGTTTTTTTAGCATATTGATTGAATGATTGATCAATTATATAAGGTGAAAGATCCTTTTATTTTGAATAATTATCTTGGCTCTAGTTGAAATTTGCATGTATATATATGAAGTTGTGGTCAATTTTGCATTCAAATATGCAATTTGAGGCAATACTTGCAATGGTTTTAATTTGCTTTTCGATTTGAAGTTAGGTTTCATATGGGGCCGTTGATTACCTAAGAGACTTGGCTAATTTAGTGAATTGGTTGAGTAATTGAGAATCGTTATTTTGTTTGAATCCATAAAAAATCTCTTTATGATTGTGTTCTTGTTTTCATAGATCTTTTTTCTTTTGTCGATACTCTAAAGAACATTTGATTCATTTTTTTGTGTGTAAAGTATACATAAGATTTAATACTCTTTTGATTGATCTTGTGCACTTCAAACATACAAGGCTATAATTCCTTTTCTTTGGAATCCTTTCCTTGCATCTAGTCCATATCTTTTTGCCCATGTATAAAGTTGGGTTTGATTTCCATTCCACTATCAATTTTGAGGCAATGTTTGTAAATTTTCAGATTTGAGTTGACTTTCTCATGTATTCAATATCATAGGAGATTTCACAAGAACAAATATTTAGTTTCATTTTCTAAGCTACATTTTCTTAAGGATGTGATGTCAAAGAACTATATTTAATAGAAAATAGATTAGACCAATGATTTACGACAATCAACAACATTAGTAGCATATTTCCATGCATCAATTTCTTTTTATCCATCCTCAAGAAAGTTTGGTTCTTTTCTTTTGTATAAGGCATACATAAGATTTAATAATGGTTCAATTTCTCTTGGGTTCTTCATTTAATGTTTTATTCATTAGCTAGGTTTGCATCTAAGCACAAATCCTCTTGTCCAAAAGTGTTTGGTGTCCAAAATAACTCTTCTTGTCTTACATTTTTTAACCTTCCATTTGCATTTGTTGTTTTATGTATTTTATTATTAATTTGGATCAATTTATACCGAACTATACTAGAGAGAGCATCATGATATGCTAAAATTTCAATCACATAAGTTATCTTTCAGTTTATTTCCCTTCAAAAACTCCTTGGCTATTTAGTTTGAACTTTAAAATTTAAGATAAGAGTGATGCTTGAAAAATGATTTCTTGTTTCTGGGGATTGCTTCCCTTGCTCAAAATGTGATGAGAACTATATAACAAGGCAATGTTATGGAGCCACCCATGCCTCCCATCTTGTTTTGGCATCCTTCTCTTATGCTTTCCTTCAAAATTTTGCTCATCAAAAACAAAGAAAACATATTCGAATTAGCCAATATGGAAATGAAAAAATAAAAATAGAAAGAAACATTTTTCTAAGAACAATATTCTTAGATATATGTAGTGTTCCAATCTTTTAGAGAAACAAAATCTGTACATGGTATCAAAATATGAATTGCACAATTCCCAATCACTAGCAACTAGTTCCCACAACACTAGGAGGACAAGACTCCACATCTCCTAGACAATGTAGTCCCCCTTTAGTACGTTTGAAATGACTCCATGACAATTCCTTGTTTTCTTTATAATAGAAAATGTAGAGTTTGAATGTGTAACATAATCATGACAACTTGAATTATAAAATATTCTAATAAGATACATTGCATAAGTTTTGCTACTAAATGGATAAAATGTGTTTAATATCTTTTATGCATTGCACATTGTTTTCTTCTATTTGAAAAGCCTTTCCCCTTTTTTTATTTCACGTTTCACTTGTGCCTCTTGTTGTAGGTTGATTTACTAGTTCCTATGTTGATTTAGGAAACATTCATTTTAGATGTTATATCCTTCCGCACTTCCTCACATTTGGTAATGGGTACCTAGTGTAAACCTGGCGATGTTGATTGTGTCGTTTGACTTGGCAGATACATCGAAGGAGCATGCAACAAAGACAACCATCCCATGGGATTAACCTCAAGACCTCTTGCACGAATCTCCAGGAACTCAACCACTCGAGCTATCCCATTCAGATATCATCCTTTCTTTCTATTATTAACATTGTTTGTCATATTTTGTGAAACCTAGAAATGAGACTTGCTTGCTATATGCATTTTTTTTCTCAATTGGTGCTTCACTCAAGGTGAAGCCTTTGTGGTTTCTTCTATCACTATTGTCAAGTTGAAATGCCAATGTTGATCAATAAATAATATGAAATAAATCCATATTAGAGTGCTCCCATAATATCTATTTTACATAGAACACTATTTTCTCTTTATAACAATGTTCTCCCTACACCTCTTTCACTAGGATTTTAGCAATATAGGTTGTTTTCTTGTTATCATGGATCTAAGGTATTGATTTTTGTTCCTTTTTTGGAAAATGGAGGAAATGATGCCCTGGCCTCTACCATTCCAATGCTTAAAATATTACAACCAAATGTGTAATTTTTGGCTTGAATATTTAATGAAACTCACAATGTTGAATAAATAACTTCATTGGCGTTTCTACTATTGCATAATTATATCATCTAGTTAGCTTGTTAAAATATGACATTTGTGCTAGTTGCCATTATTCATTTATTGTCTTATTAGTTGAATTCACATTCAAAAATAGTTTTTTCTTATGCCAATGTTCTTGGGATTATGTATTATGGCTATTGTTTATAATTATATAGTTATCCCAACCTTTAATTTTTGTACCTTAAAGTTTTATTTGTTGTTTTAAATCCCTGTTTATTCTAAGGAAAACCTTGCAGGGAAATTGTCAACCACTCCTCACATTTCACAAATGGTACCCATCATCTATGCTACTTATGGAACCTATGATGGTATGTACATAAAACAAGGCACACAACAAAGGTATCCAACCTAGGGGATTGACCTCAAAACCACCTAGATGAAGCTCAAAGAGTCAACCACTTAAGCTAGCCCACTCAACTATTTCAAATATTTTTATTATTTATTTGAATCAATTTCCTACTAATATAAACCAAAATAGTAGTATGACATCCAATAATTCCAATTGATAGATAATTTACTGGTTATGACGAACCAATCCAGTTCAGATCACACACATCCAAAATATTTGGAATAATATAAAGAAAACCATGTGGACAAATAATATATTGAAAAAAATGTATGAGATATGACAATATGATATGAATGATTGCAATGAGGGCCATATATGTATACCCATGCAGAGGTTCCCTTTCACTAAGAGGCATGCCTCTTCATTTAAGGTGCCTCTTCATAAATTATTAATTGTTGTTAGCATTTATATTTTATATTTATATATACATATACATATTTATTACATTTCCTTCCCCTTTAGAAATGCTTTGTCTTCAAAGCATATTTGTGGAAAGGCTTTATGTCTGGATCTAGCTTGTAATGTCTTTGCATGGTTATCAGTTCTTGATGTTATTATGGTTGATGATACAAGTCGATACGAAATTCTAAGTGCTGAGTAGAATTGTTGAACTGTGAAAGGATCTGACCATCCTAATTCAATCATTTCTTGAATGTTGCACTTATGTGATACCCAATATGAATTGTTATTATGAAACTAAATGATGTTGTTATCATTATTATTCAGAAGATAGGTTAATTATTTTCTTTCTGAGTGATGTTGATACACTGACTAGTTAAGGTGCCTGCTCTTGTGATTAGGATGTTGATAAGGTGTCTTTGTAGCATGAATTTTCCTTATTGTGCATATAGAATTCTCTTGATTTAATTTTGGTATTGTATATTTTCCATGAACTGACGTTTCTTTGTTGATTGTTGTATCTACACTTGTAGTTTGTACCCCAACATCTGAAAATGTCCTTATTTCAATTGAATTTGCATCTTCTTGAGTTGCAATGTGGATTGGATCTATGTTTATTCCTTTCTCCACACTTGGATTTTTATAGCTGACGACTTCTTTATTTCGATGAGATCAATCATTGTTTCTTTATCAATCAACAATTTCTTGATAGTTAGTTTCTTTAATATTTCTTGTTGAGACTTCTTCTCACCTTTTAAATTCTTAATCTATGCTATCAAGTTCTAACTATGATTCTTAAGGCGATAAATTTCTTCACCATTATCTGCAACAACCTTGTCAAAATATTTTTGCACCTTTTGTACTATTTTCTTATTATCTTGAAGGATGATCTTTGAGATATCTTTAAGGTCTTCTGATGTTACTAGATTTGAATCCAATTTAATGTCCTGTAACGTTATCTTCATATTTTTAGAGGATAATGTCGAAAACAACTTCTTCGTGTTTAATATGGAAGACCCTAGTGTTTCCAGCCAGGGTGAACCCAAAATTATGTTATTGTCATCACACAATAAGGATCTAACAATGAATTGCAATATAAGGGTATAATCTCCCATGTTTAGTTGTATATTGCTTATGTCATATTCTTTTTTGTTCCACAAGTTTATCTTTTTAGTTATGCTTGACTCAAGAATCAACGATTGGTTACCACATTTAACGCTAACATAATTACTATTCTCAGTAAGAGAATTAGAAATAAAAATATCTTTCCTTGCTAATGTCCCTTTGATTCTAAGTAGCACCGAAACACTTTTTTCTTGCAGTTTTAGAAAACCTTCCTTTTTTCATACTCGGATCTATCTTGTTTTTCATCGAAATTTTGCGATAAATAATTCCCATGATTATGAAGATTATATACTCCTTCTTTTTCCTCAAGAATCAAATAACACCTTAATTTTGACTTGTACTTTTATATTTAAAAACTCTTCAATGATTTTTTAGAATAAAATTTCCTTTACTAACCATTTTATAATCTAATAAAAATTATACCCCTTCAATAAAAAATTATATATATATATATATATAATCACATTCGACAAAGTTTTAATATCTATAAAGTGGAGAAATATTCAAAGTTCCTAAGAGTTAAAAATCATTTTTTAACTCTTAGGAACCTTGAATATTTCTTCACTTTATATATATATTAAAACCTTACCAAATGTGACCTGATTGTACTTCTCACTAGATTTACCATACCAATATTTAAACCTTAACCTTTATAAATACATCCTTATGTTATTTTTTCTTCTTGATTTTATATCGGATTGTTATAACCTTATAACTTTTTGGTTAACTGTGCATCAACGTTAATGCAAATATTAATCAATATATCAAACAGTGCATATAACAATAGTTACACCATTTTGTTATGGTAGCTTTGGAATGAATTTTTGTGCCCTCCAACGAGATTAATGTGATTACCTTTTAGTTGCATTGAGATAGTGAATACTCTGTCAACTATCCACAGCGATTTTCGAATGCTTCACCGATTTTTGTTCTGCAAGATTGGGGCAGTTGCAACTATTTTGCTCTTTAATCGCTTAGCTTCCTCTATGAATTTCCACAGTGGAGAAAATTCTCTGCTTGGAAAACACACCCCTACACGGTGGAGAACACTCTCTGCTAAAACACACCCCTATTATTGATGTCGACTGATTGGAATTGGAATTGGAGCAGAAATCCTTTAATTTTTTATTATTTTTTATTGGATACAATTTCCTGACATATGCCCACAGATACCACTGTTAGACTCATGTTTTCCAGCGGATACCACTGTTAGACTCATGTTTTCTAGAACATGGGCAATTTGTATATATATTTCTAACAACCCTTCCATTATCAAATAAATGTATTTTGGGTTCCCATGATTATCCATTGAGTGAGTACAGACTTTTATGGCCTGTTGACAAGTTAATGTTTCTTGGATGATATGCAATGAACTTGGTTCCTTCTTTACAACCTTTTTAATAATTCTCTGTGTTCAATTCCTTTTTTTTAATTTATAGTTTTATCTTCCTTCAGATTTGCTTTGCAGCAGAACAATAATTTCTTTTATAT
>ML808238.1:280128-290522 GCA_009831015.1 Picea engelmannii | reverse complement strand
CTCTATTCAGTTGTTGCTGATAAACCCCAAGGATTGTAGTCCGTAATAAAAAGAAAATTGTACATACATCTTGTGTTCTTTGTGTTCATTGTGGTGATGACTTGTTGATGATATATTGTTGATATATGTTGATGATATGTGCTTACATATAACTGGTTATAAATGACAACAATGGGTAATGAATAAATGTTGAATGCTAATTGATGAGTTTTTCTGCAAGAGGGAAGTTTTGGGAAAAAGATCCCCACACTCATTCACCCCCCCCTCTAAGTGTGGTAGGTGTGTCCAACAATGGAAACATGGTTTCTAAAGGGGATAACAATAAGGGACCATGAAGAAGAAAATGATTATATGCTTGGTATAGAATGCAAAAGAAATAAAATATAAGGAGAATATATATCAAGTGGAACATAGCCATAAGTGACATTCCAGTGGTGGAAAGTATCGTTGGAATCTATGATGGAAAGTAAGAGAAATGCTAACTAGTTCTTGTTAAATATATGTAGTTGGAAAATAAGACCTTCTGTAGCATATAAACATGTTGAAAATGAATATGCAAGTTAGGTTGAAATTAGATGGGTCAAGACAGGAGAAGGTAATGGCTCATTAAGAAAATTGTGTTGATTGTGGAGCCTAATTATCTTCCTGATTCATAGGTATTTATTTTCATTCGTGTTTATACCCCATGAATACTTTACACCCGAGAAGAATGTACAATCCTCCATGCAGGGGTTTGGGGGCAAATCCCCCGTAGGAAAAATTGCCTTGTAAATATATATTGTAATTTCATAGTAAATTTGGATCGTTCATTATAAGGTCGAAGATCTGGCGGCATAAGTTATGTTAGGGTTTTTCTCCCTAGAAGGAAACCCTCTTTTATGAGGGAAATGTTTTGTGGCTATGTACGATTTGGAATATTGTATTCTGAGTAAGGAAACTATGAGAGAAAGAAGAGGAAGTTACAGTGGGTGTGTTGCAGATTGTATCCCTTCATTTGTTGGATAATAATAAAGGAAGGACCTGGAAATTTCTCTAGTGGATGTATCCCACACTGGGTGAGCCACGTATATTTGTGTCTCTATTGTATTGTGTATCTTCTATTTTTTTTTTATACATATGTTTTATTTTATTTCTTCACGATCATATTTTTCTAACAACTGGCATCAGAGAGAAAGGTAACCCGTAGGAAAAGAGGGTTCTTGGTTCGAGTGGGAGCAATGGCAGAAGATGGAAAGTTTACGGTCTAGAAATTTAACGTCCAAAACTACCAGTTATGGAAGATGCAGATGGAATATTATTTATATCTGTTACACATCAAAATTCCTCACTTCAATAATGTCTCATTGTCATTATCGCAAGTGTCGCAAAGCATCACATTTTTGTCGCAAGTGTCGCAAAAGTCATATTTTTGTCCCGCATGTGTCGCATTGTGAATGACATCATAAGAACACTCGGTACATCCTCTAATACTTGTTAGAAGAGGAAAACATGTCATTTGGAAAATATTACAAACTTTTACCCTGAATAATAATCATCTTAAATGAGTCCCCGAGGTGTAGGACAGTCGGTGACAGAGTGTGTTGTTAAGCCACTCCGTGTTGTTAAAGTCACTGGTTCGAAACCTGCGGGGACAAAGAATACAACCATGTTAAGGGTTGGTGTGGCTCAGGCTGGGTGCGATCCCTGGGTGATTTTGACGGCTTAGATTCCCATGAGTCACAGTTTCTCAAGCCACAGGTTAATCGCGTAACCAACAGGTCCCGCACAAATTAACAAACAAAAAAAAATAATCATCTTAAATGAATTTTTGGAGATCAGCACTCCCCTGCCCACTTGAAGGAAGCACTAGAGATCCTTTTCCTTTTAGTAGGGAGCACTATAGTGCTCTGTGGCCAACTTTGAGGGAGTGTTGATCTGTTGAGAGAATCTTGGGGAAGAATCTGTGTTATATCTAAGGACAAGTAAGAAGCATCTGAGTTAGTTTGGCTTGAATCCAAGCTAAAGGATGGATCTAAGGGAAACCCCACAACTGATGGAGTCAGATCCTCAACTTATTCGAGGAATAGCTAAGGTGGTTGAGCCTGTCAAAGCCTATATAAGAAGTCATTCTCATGGTTAAAAAGGGAGAAATATCAGTGAAAAATATTGTCATTCTGATCGTGGATCTTTTGAGCAAGGGGTTGGATAAGGAGGACTTGGTGAGGCTGTTGCATATGTATCTACAAATTGCAATCACCTTGTTATGTTCTCATTAATATATATGCTTGGCCTGGTTCCTTCAAGTTTGTGTATGTTTGCATGGGCTTGTCTCTTGTTGATAAATCTAGTTTAAACTAATCTTGGTAGAATAGGAAGCATGCATTTTCTATGTTGTTTATTGAATTTCAGAACTCATTAAAGGGGCTTGAAGATCAATTTCAAACTGGACCAAGCAAGGACAAACTTTAGAAAAAAGTACTCTTTCTTTCTTCCTCTTTTCCTTTGACTAGTTTAGCTACATTTAAAAGAATGTCAGTGCTAAATGTTATCATTTTTCTGTCTTCGTCATAGGGGTCTAAGATCCAAGAGGAAATTCACCTATCTACAGGGGAATTTTCCTATAACATAAATTGGCGACTCCACTGGGGATCGAAGATTTCAGTTTCGATTTCTTTCCTTCATTTTGTCTTATCTTTTTCTCGTCTTCAAATCCTACTCACTATATTTTTCCTCTGTTATACATATGTTGTTAGTCCTGGAGCCATCTTACATAGGCTGGTGATCAAGCGTTCCTAATTTTTTGTTTTCTAGGTTGATGCTTTTTCATTCTCAGAAAAAAACACCCTTATTCCTTTACATCTAGAGTGTTGATTTTAGTATCGGCGCTCCCCTACAGTGATTTAGGGAGAACAGTAGCTCTCTGGTGCTCATACAACCAAAGAGCTGATTTTTCTCTATGTTGAAAATTGTTGCATATCTGTATTGGGTGTGATCTTTTCGGTTTTTCCTCATGCTCAGGACTTTTTCTATCATCTTGTATCTTCTATACAACTTGTAACTTGTTTCTTTCTAATATTATTTGGTCTTTGTTTGGATCCTTAAAACATATTTCCTTGTTTTGAAATCACTCTTTCTCTTCAGAATTTTGAGTTCATTTTCGATACTTTCACGTTCATCTAATCGTTTGAAAGTTGTTACGAGGAAGCCCATGCCTCTTTGTACTATTCCATTTGGTATTTGATTTGTATCTTTCCATGTGAATTCCTTGAGTGAGTTTTGTTATTTTATCTTTCTTTTTGAAAAGTTTAGATTTGTTTTCACTTCTTATTTGATTGTTGTGAGAGTGTTTTTTTTGTTTATATGATACTTTCTTCTAATTGTTTAAAGCTGCAAATAGTGAGATTTTGTTGGCATAAGAAGCATTGAATCAAATCAATTTATGTTCATATTTAAACAAAAAGATATCTTTTAATGATTGGTTTTTGGATATTAGGATCAATTTCTGAATAGTTTAGCATTGAATTGGATTCTTGTTGAAAACAATTTCATGAAATTTCTGCATTTTTGTTCTTGATAGTGAAAGAAAGAAAAAATTTATCCTTCCCATAAATAGAAGTTCATTGAAAGAAACGATTGATTATCAAATTTTTTTTACTTCTTTGGGATTCGAGTCATAATATCATTAGTTTCACTCGCATTCACCTCTGAGTAAAGAACAACCACTAAAATCAATTCTAATTAAAATTAATCTAGAAACTTTTTTCTTTATAGATTCTTCCACCAATAGTAGACTAGGATTAGAGCTTTGGATTAGGCTGTGAGAACAACTCTCCAAAGAATTCAAAACAAAATTAGAATCTTACGATAGGGAGATAAAATCCAATTTTTTTATAAGCATAGCTGGGATCCCCCTCTCACACAGGGGTTATGCATGAGGTCGCATTCAAGAGAGCCACAAAGATTATCCCTCCACAGTTTAACCATTCATAGTAGTAAGATAATATATTGGGGGTTCTTCTTGAGGTTCAACTATTTTCATTAGGTCCCAGTGTTTTGTGACTTCTGAATCTATTTGGGGTTCTATTGAGTTCTATCGATCCACTTGTCCTCAGTTCTCTTGAATAATTTCAAACTTGTTATCATGCCCATACATTTGGACTGGATTAATGATTGTACCCACCCAGAGGCTAACTATGAGTTGGTGTCTTTAGTATCCATAATATTTAGGGTATTTACACAGGGTGACGATGAAGGTAAGTCTTCATTGTACCTGGAACATACAATGGTCAAACTCACTCGGGCTCCTTGGACCATAAATCCATTATTATTGTGTGGAATCTTACACCAAGGCATAAGTCTGTTAAGAATGTCGTCATTGTAACTCTTGTGCCCGCTCATATCCTATCCCATTCTCAATTTCATCACGCGATGTTGGATTTCATCACCAACTAATACGGTCATTAAGGGAAGGCTTGTTTGCTTGTTTGTTCTTCTAGATTTTTTAGCGTGTGTTGTTCTTTTAATAATTTTTCAAGATTGAACCTGTAGACGATAAAGGTCTTTGTAGATCATGTATAATGAAAGGGTTACCTCCAAAACAGGGCTATGAACCCTTACCTCCTAATTCACCATAATACATTTACCGTGAAGAGCTAGAAAATTGCTTCGACGTTGGGAGTGTTGCTACTCCTTTGTTAGACAATTCAGAAAGAGCCTTGGTTACGGTTGAGGATCCCACTCCTCATACTACACCTGTGTCAGAAGATCCTATTGAACTACTCCTGGTTCGATTGGACTTGTTCGGTAATATTATAGAAGAAGAAATCTCTGATTTTCCATTGAGACCCATTACCGAGACATATATGGGATCCACATAACCAATTTTTAATGACGATTTTAGGACTCTCATTCGTCCTACTGACGTAGTAGATCCACATTAGACACCTAGTCATTCCATATGGAGGACTCCATTAGGACATGATATTTATGAACATTTTGAATTTATTCAACAACCTCTTGATCCTCATGACCCTCTCATCATTGAGGCAGGACCGTCTCGTTAGACGATTGATCATCCCATCAAACAGGTTGTTGATCCTACTGCTACATCAGCACAAATCCACATCAATGGTAGAGTCGTCGCTCCTAATCATACAAAAGGTAATTCAACCGTTACTCCCATCGTTACACCTTTTCACACTACATCTCCTCATGTTCCACAAGATTCTAATGGAACACATCTACAAAAGAGAATGTAAACCCTTTCCATAAATACACAACCAACTGCGAGACATATATCTCGAATGGGGGGGAAACACCATCAAGTGGACCTATCCCTCCTGGGGGAAAACCATATTTTAGCGGGCCTACCCCTCCTGGGGGACAACCACCTTTCCATGTTCCTTCTGGAGGACAACCCCCCTTTAATGGTGAAACCATAGTTGTAAATCAACCGATGGCAAGGGGGAAACCCTATTTTGTTGGAAACCCTTCACAATCCTGGTGAGTACCTCAAAGAGGTACGTTTAATCAACCTTACCATGGGGGGGAATCATACCATAACCCATAAGGAAGAGTATCAAATCATGTTCCTTCTTAATTATATTTTGGACAACCTTATCCATGTGTCCCAAATCCCACCTGGGGTCCTCAAGGAAAATAACCTTATCCTCCCCAAGGGTATAATGTTTATCCTCCTTAGGGAAAAATTATTTACCTTCCTCAAGGGGAAACTCTTTATCCCCCAAAACCAATTCAACCAACTTGTACTCCTCAGAATCAACCTGGTTTCCCACCACTCATGAACGCTCCTCAACAACAATCGAATCCTTCTTATATT
Source organism: Picea engelmannii (assembly GCA_009831015.1). NCBI lineage: Eukaryota > Viridiplantae > Streptophyta > Pinopsida > Pinales > Pinaceae > Picea > Picea engelmannii. Next base: position 284,704 of record ML808238.1, on the reverse strand, counting down.
GGTCAACAACAACCATATATGGGAGGGCCTATTAGATACAATTATCCACCTCAACCAGTTTATGGCCCCATTGGTGTTCCTATTGCACATCAATATCACCCTCAGATTAACTGACAATTACCCTTTCTTGCCACACTGGATATCCCAGACTTGTCTCGGTTGACAAATGATCCCATATTGAATTTTCCTTTTTGGCCAATAATTCCTTCTAAATTACCTTATGACATCCCCAAATTTTATGGTAAACCTCGAGAATACCCAAACAACCATGTGATGACATTCTATTTATGGTGTTCATAAAAATCATTGATGGATGATTCTATACATTTGTGTCTCTTACAGTGCACATTCACAGGATCTGTAGCCAAATGGTACATTGAACTTCAATGTGGTTCCTTTCAATACTTCAACTCCCTAACTATGGATTTTCTCACGCATTTTAAATTACCCATCCATTACGAAACAGGTACTGAATGTTTAACCTCCCTTCATCAAATGAACTCCATACATATCTATGATCACATTCATGAATGGAGACAATGGAGAAGGTCGATTAAAGAGACCATTCCTAACCAGTTATTGGTAGAATGGTTTAATAAATCTCTCTTACTCCCAATTTCTCATGAATTCACCATGGGTGGTGTAGTCACTGAGGAAGAATCCATTTCCCGAGCTCAATACTTAGATTTGGTTTACTCCCAATCTGGTACTTTATATGAGTTGATTCCAAATGCTTCTGTACTCCTACCGATCCATCCAAACCTTCTTCCATGGCACATGTAGATGGAGTTATCGATACCATCAAAACCTAATATTCATCACAGCCAACCAGAATGACAAATCACTATGTTTCTGCACTCGTTACTAGTTCGAATTCACTCTCCTCTACCTCCCTCCCGACTCAAATCTCTGAGGTGAATGCAGTTCAATCTTCCTCTTCAAAACAATCCGGGGGTAATAATAAAACAAAAAATAAACCCAATAATAATAATAATAATAATAACCATCCCAAAACACAAACTCCGCCACCTCATGTTGAAAATCAACCACAACAAAAACTAAAATTCCCATGTCTTATTTGTGGTGAAGATCATTTCACCTGAGACTTTCCACATCGTGATGAAGTTGAAAACCTTTCAAAAGGGAATTCCCAACCCGCCATGTTAACATAGCCTTTTCCTCAACAAAATTCCATGGTTTCTCAAGAACTTGTTGTTACCGTAGAGGGTAGTTCCAACCACCCTCCTAGTGATGAAGCCTCGGTGAGGGCTCATAATTATATGTTTAATGGGATTGATTTAACCACTCGCACCACCATGTATGACACACCGACTAAACCTGATAAAGAAAGGGTCACTAATGGTACCCCATCAGATCAATATCCTTCCTCCATTAGTCCTCCATCTGGATCACTTCAGATAGAGAAACCTACTTTTGACTCTATTTTATGCCCTCCCAAGAGCATTATTTGCAAGTCAACTTTTAATCCTAGTTAACGTGCCACCCAAAACTACAACATTGTTGAATATTTGGCTCAAGAACTGTGTTCTATGTCTTCTCTTGAAGTTCTACAACAATTCCCAAGTCAACGTAGAACTCTCTTGGCTGCCATCGACGCCATTGATCCTGAGTCGTCAAACAATATCACGTTTAACCTTGACAACTTCAAGTCACGTCTTTTTCAACAGCTTTCTTTTCAAATTGATGTTGTTGTTCATAACCAACACATTCACTGCACCATATTAGATGAGGGAGATTCCACTTGTATCATGTCATTATCTTGTTGGAAAGGATTAAAATCACTTGCGTTTAACCAATCCCCTACTATGTTACGAGCATTCGATGAGAGAGGTTTTCTTCCTCATGGACTCTTGCAGTCCTTAGTTATTCGATTGGGAGGTAAGACCATCTATATCTATGTAGAGGTAGTTGATGCTCCCCCTGATTACAACTTGTTATTAAAAGAATTTTTTTCTATGCCATGATTGTCGTCGCTTCATCGGTGTTTCGATGTCTACAATTCAGTCATCAAGGTAAGGTTGTCACTATCAACCAGTTAGATTACTGCACACCTGATGCTCGCACTCCCGCCACCAATAATATTCTTTTCTTGGGAGATAGTAATATCACTTATGAAAGTGTTGGTGTAGGTATTTTAAAATATTCTTCCCTTATGGGTACTTTCCTTACACCACTTCCTCCCACCACACAACATATTGCCACAATAAATATGATCTCGACAGTGGCCTACCAGTCTTTAGAATCATTTGATCCTTGGGTTGTACCTAGTCCGTTAGAATTCAATGCACTAGGTGATTCTATGCCACTTAGTCCAGCTGAGGCTTCATACGATGCTATCCAATCTGCCTCTCCCTCCTTGGATGACCAACATCTATTGGCATCCAACACTTATTCATTGCCATATCGGTTGAATTCCTTGTCCTCTGATTTTGACTACATCTCACATATTTTTCCATCAGAAAAATATATTACGTAAATTCTTAGTATTAACGAGGTACCTTGGGATGACAACCATCATCGATCATCTTTTCTTCCTAGTCTAGATGAAATTCAGGAATATATACACTCTATATTCCCCCCCCCCCGATGTTGTTGATTCTCCCCAATCTCCTATACTTACCTAGGATACTACTTCCAAAAGAAATTTAGGAAACATCTCTTCCACCGTCACTATCGATATTTTGTTCAAAGAAGGTATCGTGGAAAATGTTCATCTCGGTGCTAATTGTACATCCGAGGAAGTGGAAGCTTACACCACTTTATTTAAATAATTTTGTGATGTATTCGCTTTGAGCTACGAGGAAATGCCCAGGATTGATCCTTCGATAATTGTGCATGAAATAAAAACTTACCCAGTCATTAAACCTATACGAAAGAAACTTCACCCAGTTCATCCTAAGAAAAGCACGACCATAAAGGTAGAAGTCAAAAAAATATTGAAATATGGCTTTATCTATCCTGTCCCCTTGACGGAATGGGTTTCTAACATTGTTCTGGTTACTAAAAAATAAGGAACCATTCGTGTCTACATCAATTATAGGGATATCAACAAGGCTTGTCCAAAAGAAAATTACCCTACACCCTTTATTGACCAAATAGTTGATAATTGTGTTGGCAATGTTATTTTTTCTTTCATGGATGGATTTTCAAGGTATAACCAGATTGACATTCTACTCGCTGATCAACATAAGCCAACCTTCATCTCCCCATGGGGGACATTCACTTATCAAAAACTACCTTTTGATCTAAAAAATGTTGGTGCTACGTTCCAGCGGTCCATGTCATATAATTTCCACGATATCAAACATATTGCGGAACCCTATCTCGATGGTTTACCTTCCCATTCATCTAATTGGAAAGACCATGTTGTTCATTTAAGGGATAATTTTCTTTGATGACAGTTATAAAGTATCCGTTTGAACCCCCACAAATGCATCTTCATTGTTGAATCAAGTCGACTCCTTAGTTTCATTATCTCGAAAGATGGGATTAGGGTGGATCCCTTAAAAATCAAAGATATTCTTGCTTTACCTCCTCCCAACAATTTGACCCAACTACAAAGTTTCCAAGGGAAAGAAAACTTTCTTCTTCATTTTATATGTAATTACGTCGAGCTTACTAAAGGATTTATGCAATTGTTGCAGAAAGACACTCCTTTCATATGGGATGACACTGCTCAATGATCTTTCGATGCTCTTAAGCATGCATTGACTCATACACCCCTTTTGCATCCCTCGAATTATGCATGAGAATATATCCTTTATTTGGCAACCTCTACTTCCACTATCACTATGGTGTTAGTTCAAGAGGACCCTAATTGTGACGAACATGTAATATACTATCTGAGCAAGAGTCTATCTGGTCTCGAGCTATGATATATACACGTTGAAAAGTTGGCTCTGGAAGCTGTCATTGTCATCCATATATTTCTCCATTACATCATGTTACACACTACCACAGTCATTTTGGACTCGAAACCGATGTATCATATTCTGACACGTCAAGTCCTTGGGGGAAAATATTCCAAATGGATCATTATTCTTCAGGAATTCGATCTCGTGTTTTCCAAATCAAAATCTAAAAAGTCCTTGGTTTTTGTGGAACTTATCTGCGATCTTCCCCATGCTGATGAAGAAACTAAGCCCGACGATTCTCTTCCCTATGAATATCTATTCCTAATTAGTACGTCTGACCCTTGGTATGGAGATATTCTTCTCTATCTTCTGTTAGGACCACATATTGTACCCTTTTTGCCCATACTTTTTGCCATTGTTATACCCTTCATCACTAGTGTTTAGACTCATAATATCACTACATCTGATCATTCCAAGGTATATAAGGTCCTTTCTCATTATTGCATGCTTAATCTGTTTTGCATAATACTTTACATTACTTTTTGACCTAACCATTGCTTAGAAATGCATAAGTGTCCATATTTGCAGAATAGTATTCAAGGCCGATGCTGAAACACAGACTATCCAAAGGCGCTGTTGAACTGATGCTGAAACACGGAAGCTGCTACACAATCCGAGAACGCACATGCTGAAACACGGAG
>ML808238.1:258376-268992 GCA_009831015.1 Picea engelmannii | reverse complement strand
CCAGGTACTAGAGAGTATCTTCCCGAGTGTTGTTCTCGGTGACACTATAGCAGTCCGGCGGCCGATAGGTTTATCTACAGAGGGCTTCAGGAAATCTAGGCCAGTCCATACACAGGTGTTGTCTGATGCACTACCACTCGAAGGGGTACCAACAGGGGTTACAAGGGTGGCCAACAAACGTGCGCTGAAGAACCACTTGTATTTCATGCATGTATGAATCCCTCAACCGCGGGTTTATGCGCGTAACGACATATCTCTGTGGCTTAAAGACGCCGAAATACGTCTCTACCCTGAAAAAAAAATACCCACAATTTCTGCCAAGGAAATTTCTCTGATACCACTTGCAAGATACCAGATATATAAAATATGCAGAACAGAAATGAAATGCTAGAAATAACAAAATAACAGTAAAATATCCAGCATAATCTTCACATTACACATAAATGATTCACGAAATAGCAACAAAAATAGCACTTTGAATCAGATAGCAATGTTCACAGGCCTCTTCGAGGGGGCAACCTCCAATCGAGCAGCGCTCTATTACAATAATATCCAAGCTACGGTTCTCATACCCTCGACTCCTATTTATACTAAAAAGAAGCATCTAGAGGAATATCCTTCTAGAAGCGGAAGCTTCTATTAGGTCTTCTTACATCCGCCTTATTCTATTTTATTGAAAGGTCTTATTAATATTGACCTTTATTACATCCGAATACATTGATCTACCTATGTGCAGGTTAGGACCTTAACAAAGGGGGTCTGGAACGAGTACCACCACAGTCACTCATCAGCCTCATTTATCATCTTGGAATGAAAATGTTTCTAGCAGCTTCTTGCAACCTGAACGAGTGTGTTCCTCAGTTCTTGTTTGAACCCGAGAGCTACAAGAGCTCTTCTCGCTCTTGGATATTTGTCTCTCCACTCTTCTTCTCTGTAGATATGCCTCTTCCCACCATTTAATTCCTTTATTTCCTTCCTCGGCATGATTGCATGGGTTTTAATCCCTAGATTGTGGTCAAGTCTGTAAGAATTGCAGATAGGTACTCTACCCCATCTCCTCATTAACTCTTGAGGAGGAATTTTTCAACTACCAGCGTGAATGATAATTCATTTATGGGTAAGAGGACTTTCTTGGGTCCGAGAAATTAATTCGAGTAAGGTACTAGTTTGGTGGGGTTCATCTCAACCATTTATGGTTCCCCTCACCATCTCTCTCATAGGATCATGATATATCTTAGAAAACACCCCTTTCAGCAGTTATGCACCACTATCCATTTTAATTAATAACATAAATAAATATATTACCTTTTATAACAAAAGGTTCATCAAATCCAACATTCACACATATTTAGTCTGCCACAATCTTTTGGAAATTTAAAGTTATATTTACAAGACGGGGGAAACATGGGGTATTACAAGAAACAAGGATTCAAAAGAGGAATTTATGAGAGTAATATCTACATCAAGACATTAGCAGAAAATCAATTTATTGTTGTGTTTTATGTAGATGACATTATCTTTTGAGGTAGTATGAATGAAATGTGCCAATATTTTTCTATATAAATGAAAAATAAATTTGAGATGTATATGCTTGGTGAACTATCATTCTTTCTTGGATTAAAAATTTCTCAATATGAAAAAGGCATATTCATTTCACAAACAAAGTACATCAAGGATATGTTGAATATGTTTAGAATAGAATATTGTACACTAGTCGAGACCCCTATGGTCATAGGTTGTAAATTGAGAAAAAATGATGAATATATGGAAGAAAATCAAATATTGTGTAGGTCAATGATTAGAAGTGTACTATATGTGATGACATCAAGGCCATAATTTATGCAAGAAGTAAGATTTGTTTCACAATTTCAAACTGCACCAAATGAAACTCATGCGCAATTAGTAAAATGGATATTCAAATATTTAAATAGCACCTTGGACTTTGTCTTATGGTACTCAAGAGGTGAATATTTTACTCTAACATCATATACATATGAAGATTGAGAAACTAGTTTTGATGACAAAGAAAGTACAAGTGGATGAGAATTCTTTCTAGGCAATAGTCTAGTGTATTGGTTCATAGAGAAAAAATATTTAGTCTCTATATCCGCAACATAAGTCGAATATATTGCAACAACAACATGGTGCACACAATTTCTCTAGATGAATTAAACACTGCAAAATATCAAGGTAGATTATGATCAGACAATCTCAATCATCTACGATAACACAAGTGAAATAAACAATTCAAAGAATCCTATTATGGACTCAAAGATGAAGCATATTCCCATCAAGTACCACTTCCTAAGAGAACATGTATTTGAACAAAGTGTCCAAATGGACTACATTTCCACCAACAAACAAGTTGCATATATTTTTACCAAACCCTTTCCATAAAATATTTGCATATCTCAGACAGAAGTTGGGAGTGATATCCCTCTCATATTGTTGGTAATGAAGCACATAAAAAGGGAAGCATTCCTTTTCCATTGATGTCAAAGGAGGATAATTATAGATAGGAGGAGATTTATAGACAAGTTAAGCAGAATTACAGATAGGGGGGAAGTTGCAGACAAAGGATAATTCTTTTTGTTTCTAGAGGATTGCATGTTTTTTAGTACAGGGTTTCCATCAATGATAAAAGGGGATATTCTTGAATAAATTATTTTCAATGATGTCAAAGGTAAGTATTCAAATACAAATGTTCAAAGGAAAGGTTACTTTAAGAAATACAAAATGGAAGTGGATTAGAAATATAGTTACGTGAAAGTAGATTAAATATGAAGTTACGTGAAAATGGATTAAACATGAATTTATGTGAAAGTGGATTAAAAAGTAAAATTGGATTAAACATGAAGTTATGTGAAAGTGGATTAAAAATTAAAAGTGAAAATGGAGTAAAAGTGCACATGGTATTTTCCTATGGTTTTAAAAAACCATGATTGTATTTTTCCCATGTTATGTTGAAAAGTAAATTAAAAAAAAGGAAATTGATTATTTGATTAATGAAAGTCGTGTCTTGTCAAATGTAGATGAATTTTCATGTAGATTCAATGGTATAGTATAAAAGGAGAAGAGGAATGTGTGTGATGTGTGTGTGGACTAAGGTAGGAAATGTAATATTTACATATGAGAATATAATATGAAAAATATTTAATATTATTTAAAAAGGGAGAGAGTGACGAAGTATGTGACGATCCATTCAATAGATATTGAAAAAGTAGAAGGAGCGAGTGCCGATCAAATCTAACAAAAGAAGAAGAAGTGATTGCCAAGCTAATCTAGTGAAAGAAAAAGGAGTGAGATATAAGAAGATTTGGTGAAATAAGAAGTAGAAAATGTAGCGAATATCTAGCAAAGGTAGAAGTAACGAATGCAAATAATATTGGGTGAAGAAAGAAGTAGTAAGCATACTTATGAAGGAAATGCATATGAAGAAATTGTAAACTCATGCGTAGGTTTTTGCCTACAAAAAAAATAACTATGGGGATTGATGTCTCTAGTAGGTTGGTGCCTACAAACAATAGTGGGGATTGGTGTATCTAATAGGTTGGTTCCTATAAACATTTGTAAAAGTAGGTTGGTGCCTACAAATTTATAAAAAGGGGGTTTTTGTTGTTTTTCCCCAAAAGGGTTTCCATATAAAACATTATGTCTTCTAGTTGTTAAATTTATGTGATTGCTTCATTATGGTTTATGAGTGTTAAGAATAAAAATATAGACTTACACATATTCACCCCCCTCTTTCGGTATAAGTTTTTTCTTAACATGTGTGGCCACAAGTATCGACCTAGATCAGTCCTTCCCCCCTAATGAGAAATTTTCCACATTGTGTGAAGTTCCTCCATCATGTGGGGAAACTTCTATAAATCTAACTCCTTGTAAGCCACTTTCCCTCATGAAGAATTTCCCCTCTTTGATGACCTAATAGAGTTGGATGTTCTCATAGTATTTTCCCTTCTTCTAAGTGTCCATGATCTGATCAATTGTTCTATAGCAGGAAAACCCCCCTATGGACTACACTAGGGTTCAACCTTTAGGCAGATCTAACCAGCTAAAAGTATCCTACTTTTTAGACTACCCCAAATATACCCCACATTCATGCATGAAATACAAAGTGAAAAGATCCAGTAACTTTACCTTTAACTCCACGTCCAGTGTCGAACCTTTCACATTTGATAACTCCACTGACTACAAGACTCCTCCCAAGGTTGACCTACATTCACAAATAGATAAACAGGGAACTACAAACATGCATATAATATATAAATCCTAGGTTAGATGTTAAAGTAAATCATAAATTAAACATAAATATTTGATACATCATATTTCGGGACAAAAAAAGTATTCCTTTTATTGATATCATAGTGTTTACTTACAATGCGATCGACGAATTCTCCTCGAACCTAGTTTGGGATCCTCTTCACAAAGCTCCAACTGCACTTTCATTTATATTTATCCTCTCAACCTCTCTCTAGGGAATTGGAATAGGCTTATTATGGAGGAAAAAGGAAAGAATGGGAAATTCTGGTACAAATCTCACAAGGTGGCTGCAAATTCTTGGGGCAAGGAGGGGATGTGAAATGGGAAGAGTTTCATTGTTCTTATGCTTAGCCTTGGAATGATACCCCAACACCTCCTTTTATATGAAAAAAGGATGGTTATCCAGTTGGGTGACAGGCTATAGGTGGTGGGACAGTTGGGAAACTACCCAATAGCCCGTAATCTCAACGAATTCCTTGCAACTTTTGCGAGTGTTGATCCGGATTATTTTCGGCACGAAATGAGAGTGGAGATATAATAAAGAAATGCACAGAGATATTGCAGTTATTCAATAATATAACAGAAATGTATCATAGATGCAACCATAAACATAGATATATAGTAATACACGATTTCTATTAATCAGAGAAATGTACAGAGACTGTAAAAATACAGAGTGAAAGACTCGCTAGAATGGTGGCAGCTTATCTCTGAGAAGAGATGTGATGGCTACTCGCATTCGCAAGAAGATGATTACAATGAGGCTATGAAGACATTTTACAATAAACGGGAATGCCAAAAGTCCTAGACATCCAAAAACCTAACCCTGGGAGATGAAGCGCCAAAAGTCATGTGGGCCCCGTTTGGGTAAGTTGGTGCATCAACTTCCCGGGGTCGTAACATTTACATACGATCTACGTTTTAGGCATATGATAGCTCGTTGGAAAGATCTATCCAAGGCCTACAATTCTTGAGACAAAATAGCATCGTTAGAAAAAATAATTCAAGAGAAACGTACCCAAAAAAAACATCGTTTAGGGCCTCAAAATGGCCTCGAAAGTTCAAGACTCGAAAAAACTGCTAAAAATAGTAAATTACCAAAATTGCCAGAAACGTTATTTGGGCTAGTTGGAGAAGGTGGGTGGCCATCGATATCCACTTGGATCAATCCTCCCTCCTTAGGAAACAATGGTCTCCATTGCGTTGAGTTCCCGGGGGAGAGGGGAAAGCGATTGTTGAATTTGAATCTTCGTGATCTGCTTGCCTTGCTGGAGAAGTGGCATTTCTTAGCTTGTTGAAGGCTATCACGAACCTTTGGCTGGAAGGTTTGGACCTTTTTAACCAGTCTAGCTATTTTAGATGACTGTGAGTAGAAGGACTCTTCGTTCTTTGCTACAACCTTGTCGACCTGCTTCTGTTGGATAGAAGGTGGTTGGGCCGAAGCTGTGGTGGGTGTAGTATCCTTCTGTTCACCCTTTCAACAGATTGTAGAGAAGATGAATTTTGTAGTATGAGATACTACCTTGCAGCACTATTTAGGTGGGGCAGTAGTTGGAGCTACCTCTGGTATCCTATAGAGATGACCCCCAAGAGTAATAATGACACTACGGGGTCGAGACTCATAGATAACATGGAGTTTCCACATATATGGCTGGCCCAAGAGAACATCACAGACATCCAGTGGGGCAACATCACATAATACGTCATCCTTGAAGGGTTGGATGTCGTATGGAAATTGACACTACTAACTAACACGAAGATCTCGTCCTTGGCAAAGCCACCCAATGTTGCATGGTTGTGGGTGTGGTGTTGTCGACAATCCCAATTGTTTGATCACCTCTACTAAGATGAGGTTCTTCTGGCTTCCGCTATCAACAATAAAATGCAGTGGGGTACCCTTCACCCACATCTGTGAATGAAACAGGCGCTCCCCCTCTTCAGGATATGTTAGTTCTTCTGGTTGAATTGCTGCGGTCGCGACAATAGCAGTGGGGTCTGCGTCGATGATTTGTCTTTTACTTGTATTTTCAGAATCATATTCTGAATCAGGGTTCAGCTCCTTGTCTTTGATCTCGGCCACCAATGGTTTCTTTGAGCGACATTCATTGGTGTTGTGCCAGGGGATTTTGTGGAAATCACACCATTTTTTGGTGTCCTCCTTTGTCTTCCCGTGACCCTTCTTTTCCTGTGTCTTGGAATGGTTTTTAGGAGACTGTTTGTTAGGGCCATCTTTGTCATACTTTGGTTGTTGCATATTTGCAGACCCGAATTCCTGTTTGTTCTGGTGCTTAAATTTTTGCTCAATTTTAACAGCATATCGATAAGCAACACCGAGTGATGAGATGTCTAGAAAATCCATTTCATTATGAATGTATCTATGTAGAGCCCCACGGTATTTTAGAACCAAATTTCGCTCGGAGTATTTGACACCCAACTTGGTGCACAAGGTATGGAAGGCATTGGTGAACTCCAGAACTGCTTGGCCCCTCTCTTGTCGTAGTGTGGTCCATCTCATGTACTGGTCCTCATAGTTTCCAACAGGGTAATACTTTTCCTTTGTCGCATCCACAAAAAAATCCCAAGTGGGATCGGCCCCATATATTCCAGAATCCTCTGTGGAACTCTACTCCCAGTAAGTTTTCCACCAATGTTTGACATGAGGGAGAGCCTTAAGGAGTGCGAAGGTGATCTTTTCCTTGTCTGAAAAATTATGAATAGAGAAATAACCTTCTAGCAGATTTAACGATTTATCTAGGGCATCTACATCTATTTGACCTTCAAATATGGGAATATCAAAATTAACCTGTACCTTCAAGGGTGAGGTGCCTCCAAAGTGGTTGCTTGATGAATATGCGCCTGATGCTATCGGTAGGCATTGAGGGATGTGGGAAAAATTCTCCATCGTTTTGTCCCTCTGTCGTGTGAGAGCTTGCTCAAGCAACAGAATGATAGGATCATCTGCTCCATCATTTTTCTTTTCTTCCGCCATTGAGGGTTTCTTGGGTGTGTGAGAGCGATTTTCCTCAAGAGAGACAAGCTCGAGACCCAACTTGCTATACTCGGACCTCGTAAGGGACATGCACTGAAAAAACGATCAAGAGCAACCTGCTCTGATACCACTGATCCGGATTATTTTCGGCACGAAATGAGAGTGGAGATATAATAAAGAAATGCACAGAGATATTGCAGATATTCAATAATATAATACAAATGTATCATAGATGCAACCATAAACACAGATATATAGTAATACACGATTTCTATTAATCAGATAAATGTATAGAGAATGTAAAAATACAGAGTGAAAGACTCGCTAGAATGGTGGCAGCTTATCTCTGAGAAGAGATGTGACGGCTACTCGCATTCGCAAGAAGATGATTACAATGAGGCTCTGAAGGCCCTTTTACAATAAATGGGAATGCCAAAAGTCATAGACATCCAAAAACCTAACCCTGGGAGATGAAGCGCCAAAAGTCATGTGGGCCCCGTTTGGGTAAGTTGGTGCATCAACTTCTCGGGGTCGTAACTTTTGCATATGATCTCCGTTTTAGGCATATGATAGCTCGCTGCAAAAATATATCCAAGGCCTAAAATTCTAGAGAAAAAATAGCATCGTTAGATGTAATATTGCAAGAGCAACGTACCCAAGAAAAACATCGTTTAGGGCCTCAAAATGGCCCCGAAAGTTCAGGACCCGAAAAAAACTGCTAAAAATAGTAAATTACCAAAATTGCCAGAAACATGTTTTGGGCCAGTTGGAGAAGGTGGGTGGCCACCAATATCCACTTGGATTAAGTATACACAGGTTGTAGTTGTGAATCTAGCATACGTACGTGGGTTTTAGTGGTACAACAGGAATACATACATGGGAAGTAATGGTGCAGGGCACGTACTTCTTCAAAAATAGTGTTTTTAATAAGAGTTTCTCAGTGATGGCTTGGCAAAAATAGAAAGTATGAGGGCCTGATGTTAGGTATGCATGTATGGTGCAATTTAGGGTTTTAATCGATGCCTCCTAATGTGTGAGGTTAAAATATAATATGATGGATGAAATACATTACAGATCTTTGCCAACATACAAAGCGAGTGAGCCCGAGACCAGAGTTCGGGAGGTGCCATTTGCAAAAATAATAAATCTCTCTCTGAGGCGAGCATACCCATGCTCGGAATGAAATAAATCATGGTTTCCAATCAAATACACTGCATATCCATGTCATGTAAATATATAAAGTGTATCTGTGAGAAATACACAGAGTATATACATCTCAAAATCAAAGATATACATGTATAGTATCCATATTCAAGAAGCCAACGACACCTAATGGTTGGAGGTAAGGCCTTCAAAGCTCGAGAAAAAACTTCAAGATATTCAAAAATCAGGTAGGAGTATAATGTGAGTGTATGAATTCACTACCCAGAGGTCTTCGACGGCTCGTCGAGAAAAGAAAAGAGGATCTCGGTGATCAGGAAGAGAACTTCATTGATTTCGAACAAGGACTTGATTGGACTTTTGGGATGGTCGGGCATGAGGTCAAGAGACAAACAACAGAAAGGCCAACTCAAGTTAGGTAAAACTTCCCTTGGACAATATCACGACAGATGATCAGACTTAGGTAGCATGACATTGATATAACTTCATGATGAAGGAGGCAACACAAACTCTCCAGGTGTTTGGAAGAATAACCAAATGGAGGAGGAAACAACTCTATGTAGAGATAACAACTTCCTAAGGTCATATTAAATCCCAAATATTGATGAACAAACGGAAGGGTATGCTTTGTCCAAGGGAAACTCATTGTGCTTCCATAAAAAGAAAATACTTTTCCCATCCTCTTTTTGGGGTATATTTGTTTTTTTTGTCTTTTTCAATATTTTTGATAAGATTGAAAAAGAATAAAAGAATCCTACGTTACAAAGGAGGAACGAGTGTCACAAGAATACTAGTTCCAATCACAAGGAACACACTAATTCTCAAAGAAAGGAGACATGTGCATGGAAAGGACACTCGGGAAAATTCCTCCATGGGTCAAGGTCTCAAGACGCAGAGGAAAAGTGCTACAAGGCTTGCATATAAGGCATGCTTCAAAGGTTCAGTTGAGAGAAACATGGAACCGACATTAGGCTAAATACACAGGAATGAAAATGAAATTAATAAGACATGATGAAACCCCCTCGAATGTAATTTTAACGAGCCCAAATAAGGTAATATCGGTGGTTTTTCATTTTTAGAGAGTTTGAAAAAGCATAAAAGAAGACTCCACTGGGGTACCTTTTTTGAAGGTAGTCTAGTCGGCTCGAAAAAGGGGTAAACTAGCACCGAAAAGACATCTATTCAAAAGCATTTTAATGAATGTGACAAAGATAAGATCACTCGGAAATGTGCATATGCATTGTGCAGTGAAGTTCTTAAATGCATGATTGTTCGACTAGAGCATGACCATGATTGAATGCATGAAGAGACAACTCACCGAGTGTCGCAGGCAGAGTAACAAAAACTTTGTATTTTGTACCATTTTGTGTTCATTCTTATTTGAGAGGGTACCCAGTCTTAGTCCATGAGAGACAGTGCGGGGGCATGTGGCCTCACTGCCAGCAATGTGTAGATGGGCAACATTGTTACTGTGAAAGGGGGGAGGAAGGACCATAGAGGCCTTCGATGGTGCATTTTTTCACTAGTGGACACGATAGATTCTAGCGATAGAGGACTACCCCTATGCCGAGATAAAATTTTCCAGGGATTCGGACATGCCCGTACCTCCTAGAGATGAGAGAGGAGAGATGGGTATGTTTATTTTTAAATTTATTTAATTTTTAGTTTCTTTTTTAATATATATCATTTTTATGTGAATCATAGTATCTGACAATTATGGATATGTTATGTACAGATGTGGGACTAGTGCATCCAGTAGACTTCTCAAGGACCAGGCATTGTCCTCGACCAGAGGCGGTACCATCCGCAGCCACCGGACCAACAACAACAGTAACAGAGGGACCTCCAGCTGGAGAGGCTGAGCGAGTTTTGAGACAAGTGGATCAAAACCTCACCACACTCACTCGTGCGGTTCCCATGGATGAGATCGAGGATCTCCCACCATCAATGCATCCTCACGTAGTTGGGATGCCACGGACCTGGGTCCAACTCTTCCAGGTCGAACAACGTCATTCACTATGGCAGGGCCAACAGGCCCTATGCTTAGCGATGATGGACCACTTACGTGCCGAGGGAACTATTTTGTATATTTTTTAGGGCATAAGCCTCGTGATGTATGTCAGATATGTATTTTTGAGGCTCTTTTGCCCACCTATGTACTCTAAGACTTTTGATATATATATATATATATATATATATATAT
>ML808238.1:227804-258290 GCA_009831015.1 Picea engelmannii | reverse complement strand
ATTTACATCTTTTAAGTCTTATAGATCACATTTTTTACAATGTATGTACATGTGTATGTGTGTGCAATATGCCAATCTAATACTTGATTAGCTAGAGTATCAGTCATTTGATTGAATCTCCTAGGAACATGGATATATGTAATGTAATCAAAGCATCATTCTAAGATACGTACCCTAAGGAATCGTTGGTGTAAAGTAGGACCATAAATGCAGTAAACCCCATTTAACTAGGACACAACCAACTGAGCATCTAAGTAGACCCAGAGGTGAGAGATACCATGCGACAAAGCGTCACGAAGTAACTCTATTATTGCATTGTATTTGGTGAAATTGTTTGTGGCATCACCTAAACAAATACCTCCAGAAGATAGCAACTGGCCTTGAGGTGTGAACATCACCCATGCTGGGGAAGATAGCCCCTAAGTGTATCAGCTAGCGTCACCTGCAAACCCAATGAACACCTCAGATTCACTTGACATCTCCCACAATGAAAAATATGACATAAATAACGACATGTCCATAAGACAAAAAGACAAAAGCTAACTGTATAAGAACTATACATATGTACAAGAATTAACCCAAGGCGACCAACCTATCAGTAATACTTCTTGAGTTAGATCCCATTTCTAAGCTCCGCCAAATATTTTCCCTTACAGTCAACCAGATGATAAGCAGCCTTATCTAAGAATTCCTTCACAATGAAAGTTCTGAACCACATGGGTTTGAACTTTCCTGCCCCTAGGGGATCCTTATCTTCATCGTATACTAGGACAAGGTCACCTTTAGATAAAATCCAGGGATGAACGAACTTATCATATTGACACTTGACTCATTACTCGTGAGCCTCATTAGCCAAGGTTGCATCATGATGTTGCTCATTGAGTTCCTTGAGATATATTAAGCGTTCCTCAAGAGGTGAAGTGTCTGGAAATAACTGTACTGCCAACTTTAGAGATGGGATCTAGCACTCTATTGGCAAGACTGCTTCCATCCTGTAAACGAGTTGAAAAGGTGAGAAACCGGTGGCAGTATTTACAGACGTTCGGTAGGACGACAATGCCGAGTACAACATCAAATGCCAATTTGACTTGGTAGAATTGATCGTTCGTTGCAGAATAGTCTTGAGGGACTTATTCTCAACTTCCACCTGACCATTTTCTTTTGGTTAGTAGGGTGATGAATTCTCTTACCTCAACCCAAGATTTTATGTTAACTCAGATATCATTTTTTTCTGAAAGTGACTGCCATGGTTAGTGACAATCTCCTTCAGGATTTTGAACCTTGCTACTATCTGGTTGACAATAAAGAGAGTTGTTGTTTCGCCATCATTATTGAACATTGGCATAGCCTCGACTCACTTTGTGAAGTAGTCTACTTCTACGATGATATAACAATGCCCCATGGATGAAGTCAGGTGGCATGTAGTGTAATCAATCCCCCACTTGGTGAAAGGACCAACTGTAATGACAAGAAACATGGGAGCGGGGTGTGCCCTCATCTTCCAAGAGAAGATATAAAATGAGTGGAACTTCTTGACCGATTCAACACAATGCTTGATTAACGTCGGCCAAAAGTAACCAGCTCGTAGAATCTTTTGGGTTGTTGCTAACCTAGAAAAATGACCACCACATGCTCCAGTGTGGCAATCTTTAAGAATGAGTTTCACTTATTCATGAGTGAGACACCGGTGAAGGATGTAATATACACCTCGACGATATAAAGTTTCATCAAGTATGAGATAGTTTTTGCCTGATGGCCTATATGTCGACGCTCATCATGAGAAGAAGAGTCGGGGCACTTCAAAGTCTAGAGATAGACTATTATATCTCCATACCAACGGTTCGAAGATGAAATCATAAAAATATATCCTTTAATCGGTGATTCTTCGAGCATAACATAACCTAATTTGACCGAAAGTTCCAAGATAAGTTCCACAAAGACCAATGAATTTTTAGATTTCGTGGAAACAAAATCCAAGTCAAATTCCTGGAGGATAACAATCCATATACTGATATTTCCGCCGATTACACATTGTGTCAACATGTATTGAAATAGATTCAAAATGGCAATGATGATGGTCTTATGAAGCAGAATATAATGATGGAACCATTGGACAACATGAATTGTTTCCAACACAATCTTCTCAACGTGGGAGTAGTTGAGTTCTGGTCCAAACAGACTTCCACTCAGGTAATAAATCACATGCTATTCAAGAAGATCATCCTCTTGAACCAAGATCATACTGATGGTCAACTCTACCACGACCAAGTACAATAAGAAATCTTTATTATAATTGGGTGGTTGAAGCAGGCGGGTAGACATGAGGGCACGTTTCAACGCTTCGAAAGATTGTTGAGAGAATTCATCCCAATAGAAAGGAACACCCTTTTTTAGTAAACACATGAACCCTTTAGTGTTCTCGACATAGTTTGTGATAAAACACCGAAGAAAGTTTCCTTTTCCCTGTAAACTCTAAAGTTGAGGGACTATGCATGGGGAAGGAAATTGAACTATCGCCTCAACCTTTAGAGGATTGACCATGATCCCTGTTGTCGAAACTATGAAACCTAAAAGATGACCCGACATCATGCAAACACTGCATTTGTTGGCATTCAAGGGAATCTAATATTAGCGACATCGCTCAAAGATAAGTTGAAGGTGCATGGGATAATCAACTCTCTTATGAGATCGTGATGATAAATCATCGAGATAAGCCTCGACTATATGTTTGAGATCGTGGAAAAAAAAAGACATGGAACGCTGAAAGGTGGCTCCAACATTCTTCATGCCGAAAGGCATATTTCGATAAGAATATGTACCCCATGGACAAATAAAATTTGTTTTATGCTAGTCTTAGGGCTTAATCTGTATCTGATTGTATCCCAAAAAACCATCCATGAAAGAAAATACCTCACATCCTGCACATTCATCAACAATCTAGTCAATGAATGGGGTGGGGAAATTATCCTTTGGACATGCCTTGTTCAAATCATGAAAGTCCATACATACGTGAATCATACCCTTCTTTTTGTTAACTGGAATGGGATTTGACACCCATTTCGTCAATTGTAAGAGGTAGATGAAACCATCTTTGAGCAGTTTCTCCACTTCAAACTTAATAGCTTCTTCTTTCTGAGGATTTACCAGACGAAGCTTATATCGAACTGACTTGGCATCAAGATAAGTTGTTATTTCATGTTCGACGATTTTTGGATCAATGCCTTGCATTTCCTCATAAGACCATGCAAAAACATCGTGAAATTACTTAAATAAATCTGTATAGATCTTAATCTCTTCGGGGGAGCAGTCTTCTAGAGATGTCGATAGGTATCATTTCAACGATGGTTTCCATATTACCCTCAGCATAAAATACGTGTGTAGATAGAGGATTAATAGGACAGGACCTATCTCGAGTCATAGTCAACACAAATTTACCTACCTCTATTCTTGCTAACTCTAGGAGAAAATAATATCTGTGATGGATATCATCCTAGGGTATGTCTGCACTAGTCAATGCCTCTATAATCGCCTCATAAGAGGGTAAGACCAAGTAGGATCAAGAAATGGATCTAGAACTCACAAGGTGGCTGCAAATTCTTGGGGAAAGGAGGGGATGTGAAACGGGTAGAGTTTCATTGTTCTTATGATTAGCCTTGGAATGAGACCCCAATGGCTCCTTTTATATAACAAAAGGATGGTTATTCAGTTGGGTGATGGGCTATAGGCGGTGGGACAATTAGGAAACTACCCAATATCATGTAATATCAACGAATTCCTTGCAATTTTTGCGAGTATATGCGGACTGTAGTGGTGCAGCTAACGTACATACACAAGTTGTAGTGGTGCAAAAGGTGTACATACATGGGCAATAATGGTTTAGGGTCCGTACATCTTCAAAAATAGTGTTTTTAAGAAGAGATTCTCAATGATGGCTTGGCAAAAATAGAAAGTAAGAGGGATTGATGCTAGGTATGCATGTATGGTTCAATTTAGGGTTATAACAAATTGTCTCCTACTCAATGCAGTCTGGATTGAGCTATGTGTGGGAAAATTTCTCATCTGCATATGAAGTGTCCAGGAGAGGTGAAAAATATGGTTGACGCAGTTACACATTAAATATGAGGTGCAAGCCAAGGAAAGGGGGAATAATTAATTAAAGTTTATTCTCACCCATATCCTTGGTGATGGTGTAAGGCTTGTATTGGAGTGGGTGGGGCTTCTAATGAGGTCATGTGAGGTGATCTTTTTGAAAATACAACCATACCTTAGCTCCCACCTGAATCTTGTGTGGTAACAAATTTATATCATGGTGTTGCTTGTACTTGGAATTGGATTTCTAAAAAATATCATGAACTTGTTGTTGGATGTGGTGGATCCATTCAAGAAATTTAACTTCTCGAACAACTTTCCTTTGAGCATGGGAGGACTCTTCTTTTCTAGTTGTAATGGGAAGACCTATATCAATGGGGGTCAATGGATGAAACCCCAAACACACTTGAAAATGGTTGTGGACAATAGACCTATGGAGGGGTATGTTGTAGCTATGTCAAACATAAGGAAGGATTTCATTCCATGTGCATGGATGTTCAGAACTGTACATCCTTAAGATGTGAAAAATCATCATGTTTACTACCTTCATTTTTCCATCAGTATGTGGGTGGAAGGAAATCGATTTGGTCAACCTGGTGTCCATTATCAACCATATGATGGACCATAAAGTACATAAGAACCTACTATATTGATATGAAATAATGGTCTGTGGAAGCCGAAAATGAACCTAAACATAGTCAAAGAAGAGCTCAGTAGTGGCCTCGGCTATGATATTCTTCTTGCAGGGTTTAAAAAATTCCATGTTCTAGAATTGATCAATGACCATGAAGATAAAGTCATTACCAGGCTTGGTTGAAGGTACGATAGACATGTAATCCATGGAGATGTACTCCCAACGCCTACCAGGAGTATGAAGAGGGATGTACAACCCCTGTTTCTTAATGGAAGTTTTGGAAATAACAATGGAAGTGTAGGATATGAAATACATGTTCACTTATTGTTGAAGCTTCAACCAATAAAAATCCTTTTGTAGTATTTTCACTAATTTTTCCACACCAAAGTGTCCTTTCACTCGACTGTAATGAGATTCCCAGTTCATCTTTGCACGCTCTCTTAAAGAAACACAAAGATTTCTCAGGTGCAATAGTAGTCCATCCTAGAGATGAATGTCTGGAACTGGTTTTCTTGTTCTCAACGCTTGATAAGTAGTAGCAAACTCAAAGTCATTGTTGTATAATTGTGGCCACCAGAGGTCTCATGCACATAGGAGTTAAGGAGATTGATTATCGCC
The DNA here is from genome assembly GCA_009831015.1 of Picea engelmannii. Lineage (NCBI taxonomy): Eukaryota > Viridiplantae > Streptophyta > Pinopsida > Pinales > Pinaceae > Picea > Picea engelmannii. Next base: position 252,949 of record ML808238.1, on the reverse strand, counting down.
ACAACTAGGGGTCGACTAAGGAAGTATACAACATCGTTGGTGTTTCCCTTCTTGTACATTATGTTCAAGTGGAATTGTTGTAGGTACATGGACCACTTATGATGGAATTCATTTTGTAATTTTCCTTGTGTTTGCATGAATGGAAGAGGCACATGATCAATGTAGATGATCGTTTTGTTTCATAGAATGTAATGCTTCCACTTTCGGTGTGCCTTCACAATGGAGTACATATCTTTGTCATAGGTGGAGTATCTTCGAACAACATCATATAGTGTTTCATTGTGATATTCCATTGGATTCTCATACTAAGTTAGGAATGCAATGATAGCATAATTGGAAGAATTTGTATCAGTCTCAAATGGTTGTTGCAAGCTAGGAAAAATAAGGACTAATTTTAAGTAGAGGCAGAATTTCAAATACTTCAATTCATTTTTTGTAAAGAAGACAAAACAAAATTAATGTTGGTTCCTCCCTTAGTCACCCAGATTAGGGCCCAAGTGATATGAGATAACCCCAACAGAAACCTATAGTAGAAGCTAGCGAGGCCCAAGAAGATACGGAGCTCGGTAAATGTTATTGGGGCCAAACAATTAGGAATGACTAGGATGTTGGTTGGATCCGTATGAAAACCTTGCTCATCCATAATGTATCCCAAGTATTGAATTCTCTACATGTTGAAGGAACACTTCTCCAAATTGGAATATAACTTGTGCTATCGCAGGGTGACCAAGACCTATTTAATTTGCTTCAAATGTTCCTCCCATATTTTGCTAAATATGAGGATGTCATCTAGACAAACAACCACAAAGGATTATGTGAATGACCACAATATACCATCCATGATCCATATGAAATGTTTTGAATGAATTATTCAAGCTGAAAGGAATGACCAGGCACTTGAAGAGACCTTCTTTAGACTTGAAGGTCATCTTCCATACATCATTTTTCTCAATCAACACTTGTTGGTAACCTGACTTCAAATCAATCTTACTAAAAAAATTGGCACTCTTGAGTTGATGTAAAATATCATCAATCTGGGAGATTGGGTACTAGTTCTTGACTGTGATCTTGTTTAGGGATTTTTAATCAATACAAAGTGACCATGTCTTGTCCTTGTTATGAACATAAACAATTGAGCTGCCACAAGGTGAGGAGCTTGGTATAATGTGGCCCTTTAGAATTATCTCTTGGATCTAGTATTTGATTTCTTCATTTTCCCGAATAGAGAACCTATATATAGGGTCATTAGGTAGAGGATCATAAGGTGTCAAATAAATTTATATCTTTACCTGATAGTGAAATTCACCCCCGTAAGTGAGGAAAATATGACTTTGGGTTCTTCTATTATCTTTTCCACCTGCTTCTACTCTATAGAGGCACCTCATGTAGAGGTTTTAGAGGTTGAATTGATCTTTGATTCACCTTCTGAATGGACCATAAAGAGTAAAAATCTCTCTCTCTGAGAGATCACCTTTTTTCACTCCTTCTTTGGGATCAAAGAGACCACGGTGATTGCAATTACCTCTCGTACATTGTATATTTGACCTCCCAAAGTAACAATGACACTGTGTGTAATATCCCTAGGTCAAACCCAATTGTAAATGTAAATACAAATGTACGTAAGTTTGTAAGTTGTTTGAAATCATTTTTGTATGCACCTTCCATGGTGTAGTGCACACATGTATTGGGCAGTAAAATGATGAAGTGGGCACATTCCAGGATACCACATGAAAAAACTTAAGTGAGTACGATTTTGAGGCCATGTCACCTTTGTGTGTATGATGTGTTTTATAGGCTAGTGATCCCGTTTTGTGATGATTACGCCGGAGATCCTAGATGTTAAATCCCAGTATGGGGGACTAAACCATGATAAAAGAGTATGGGGGACTAAACTCGACTAGTTTGGGAAAGGGGGGGTGGTAAAAGTTAAGGAAAATGGGCTAAGCTAGGGAGCTTGAGCCAGAAAGGAATATTATATTAATATTTCTTAAGTATAAAGTATGGATAATTATTTTATCCTAAGTTCTAAGGATGGGGACAAGTGAGACAACGTATCTCCCAACATGACAAGTGTCAAGTTGGGGACATGCATACATATAGTTTGGACTTAGTTCATTTTTGGATTCCTTCCATCATTTATTCATCCAGTCAGTCATTCCAGGAGAATTCACTCACTTAGTCAATTGTCCTCTTTACCTTTCTGTCATGGTACCTGAACCTGTATCTATACCCATACCTGGTTGTGTACCTAGTTAGCTTGGGAGCTGGACTAAAGAAGCAATTTGTGAGGCCCGTGGGATATTGAAGAGGCAAGTTGTCATGCCCATGAACAATATATCAAGGTGAGATAATTGTTGGGAATTGATCTTCGAGGATGCTAAATTGTAGCTACAGAGCTCTGAGACTTCCTATCTGGCACATTGTTGAAGCTTGGAAAAGAAGTGGGGTGTTTTAAGGATTGTTGAGAAAAGAAGGGGCACACTTTCTAGGGTGGGACATGCATGTGGGGAATGAGGGACTGTAGGCTGTTATTTTGAGTTGGCACCTATGACAGAGTCTTTCCTGTTGTATAATATAGTCATCCTGGTTAGGAATCCCTTTACCCGGGTGGAGTTTAGTCCTAGCTCAGGGGTCAACCACTACTGAGAGTGATGAGCAGTGTGGTCTAAGGTTGGGAGGTTGGTGGAAGGTCAACACGCAATTGATGATATTATTACCAAGATAAGTGTCAATTGTGTAATAAATTACATGTTCCATTATTATTTACGTGTTTATTTTTATGGGTTTATCTGATGTGTGGTTTATAACTGTCTTTATAATTATGGGTATTGTCTGTATATGTTGCATGTATATGTTATTATTATTTCAGTATTAATATGTGCATTTATAGGATGTATTTGTCTATTTACATTTTAAATATAAATTTCCGCAAGAGTTCTGTATGTATATGTTTTAATTGCATGTAGTTCGAAAAATTTATGTGGCATAGCTCAGTTGGATGATGGGTATGTTATTGTATGTTGAGAAGAGAATAAAATCATTTTCTGGAGTAGCATGGCCCAACATGGGTGGTCGGGGATGTTACAACATGGTATCAGAGCCTCAATTTTCAACACTGAGCCTGGATGGTCCAAGCAAGTTTAGTTGAAGTGAAATTTTATAGAGGTATGATTTTGAAGTGCCCAAGTTTTGAGTTATAGAGCGTCAATGGTAAAATTTTGAAGCAACGACATGGAATTGGGAAAAAGACCCAATTTATGTTGTTAAATTCATGAGAAAATTGAGAAATTCGACCAAGTGGTGAGATATTATTGATTTAATATCTATTCTAGAAAATTTAGACCTAGAATTGGTCGAATTTGAAGTTACAGTGAAGCTATGACAGTTGGAGCGAGATTAGTAATTAAAATTCTCAATTTGTGAATTGAGTTTTGGAAAAAATTGTTCCAGAAATGTCAAACCACAACGATTTTTTGTTGCAAAGGTTGAACTGGTGTTAGCAGGGTGAAATTGAACAAATTTCATAGTTGCAGAATGTTTATGGTAAAAATTGGGGGAAAAGTTAGGAAGAATCCCCAATTTCTGCAGCAGAATTCACGAGGAATGGATATGCATAAAAAGGAATGTGCACAGGTGGGCGCACTAAAAATGCACGATGCACAGTAAAAATCTTGTGATATGTGGAAAAATATTGGTGTGCGGGCGTGCATTATAAAATTGGATGTTGCGCGGAAACATATTGGTGTGCGGGCGCGCGCGCTAAAATTTGGCAATGCGCGGAATAATATGGGTGTGCTGGTGCATGGGATAAAATTTGGCGTCGCACGGAAAAATATTGGTGTGTGGGTGTGCGCGCTAAAACTTGGCACCACGTGGAAAAATATTGGTGTGTGGGTGCGCACACTAAAATTTGGCGACGCACTGAAAAATATTGGCATGCAAGTGTGCACGTTAAATATAACATTGTGCGGTGTAGATTGAGTGACGCATGCGTAATATTGGTGTGCGATGTGAATTCACATAATAATGGCATGCATGGTGTGCACTCACGTAATAATGGCATGCGTGGTGTGCACAGTATTGGAAAAGTGCAAAGAATTTTTGTTGGTGCGTGCTCAATGTGGATATATCTTGTCGCGCAACATTTTAGTTAATGGTGCGCAGTGAGGACGTACTAAAATTTGGCATGGTGTAGTGCGTAGAGTGAAATTTGTGCGGAATATTAGTGCACAACACAAAAATGGTGCATGACACAAAAAAAAATTGTGCACAACAGATATTAGCGCAAGAACCAAAACTGTGTACGATGGATATTAGCGCGCGACACAAAAGTAGTGCATGCCAGTTATTGGCGTGACAGAGAAGTGATCCACAGTGGTTATAGGTGCGCGAAACATGAATTACCTTGTGGTGTTGTTGCGCATGCTAACTATAGGTGCACAGGTTGAAATTTGTGCGCGCGAAGTCGTTTGGAGGATGAAAAACAACGCAAAACCAACAAATTTTTCTAACGTTTTATATTGTTTGAACGTCACCTTTTTGCAACACTTTTTTGAGGCCCTTAATAGTGGTTTTAGCTACTCAAAAACAACAAGAACAAAGTGTACCAAGGTACGCTTTGTCTCTGCAGCTGAAATAAAATATCCTAGAGAGAGATTTCTAATGGTGTAAATTGTTCGTCAAACAAAGGTTTTATGAGAAGTTACAACGCAAATAGTGGAGGGTAAATTTTAAGACCAAACTAACTTCGAAGAGCCATACCTTTCTACTCTGGAATTAGATTGAGGTGCACGAATAGTCAATGGAAATATATTGAACCATAGAAGATATTCCCAGAGCTAAATTAAATTTCTGAGCATGTTAAAAATTCTTAAGATGGTAAAGAAGCTACATGTAGCATTCCATACCAAAAACACAAATTGGCCTAGAACTTCAGTAGGCTGTAACTAGCAGCCCAGAACCCAGAAAGAGGTGAAACTTGGATAGATTGTCCAAAATATGTACATGAAGAAACCCAATTGAGATCCTATGAAAAAATTCAACATAGTAGGTGAAAAAATGTGTAATTACAGTGTAGAGTTGCGCCAAGTTGAAGTGTGAACAGAAAAATTAATAGGCAATTTTTGAATAACCATAAATTTCTTCTCAAAACTCAGAATTCAGCATGGGATAAGGCATTGTAAAGGTATTGGATAGTAGAATATAAATATTTACCCATATAATTGATCTGGGCATTCAATTTTTCAGGAAATCAGAAGAAATAATTATGATATATTATTGAACCAGAATGGTTCATATTTTTCATGAAATTGTTCAGTGAGTTAACCTGGCAAATTTTTGTTGGTTGCACATTTTGCAGAGTTAACAACAACTAGACCAGATCAAGATAAACATAGGTTCCAAAGGAATGGAATATGCACAGGGGACTTACAGCCATAAATATGAGATCAGAGGGATGGATGTCCATTTTGGCATTGAAGGAACAAACTCCAATGGGCATGGAGAAGGAAGGGATGAAAACATGAATATAGTAGAGACCATTAAAAATTTACAGAAGGATGTTTAAAGAAATAAACATGATAATGAAAGGCTTATGAGAGACAAGGAGCATAAAAAAGACTTAAGCATGAAGTTAATGTAGAGCTTGAATGGAATAGAAAGGAAATTGGATAAGGAGAGTGGCTCAAGAAAATATGGAAGGCATAGGTCTCCTGATGGGAAAAGAAGAGCAATAATTGTTAGAAGACATCATCACAACTCCCCAAGTAATTCCAATAAGGGAACACAATAGCTCAAGTCCATCCCCTATCAGGAAGCATAAGAGGTCTAGGGTGGATGAGCTATGAGGAGAAATGAACAAAATCAAACCTCCTACATTTCATGGTGAGTACAAGAAGGATCAAGATGCAGAGACATGGCTTTTGGGAATGAGAAAGTATTTTCAATTGCATAATTATCCTTCTCATGAAGAAGGCAAAATTTCCATCTATCAACTCAAGGGAAAGGCAACCATGTGGTGGTATCAACTTGTGCAGGTGCAACACATTAAAGAGAAAAGTGTTACTTGGAGGGAATTCAAGAAGTATTTTGAGAGGAAATATTTGACTAAGAGATACTATGACAAGAAAATGAAAGAGTTCCTTGAACTCAAGCTTGGGAGTATGACCATAGATGAATATGAGAGAAGGTTTTTAAAACTGTTGAAGTATGTTTCTTTCATAAAGGATGAGACAGTTAAGATTCAGAGGTATTTGAGTGGATTTCGATCATTCATCAACGACAAAATACAGTATGATGATCCCAAAACATTGGAGGATACCATAAGGTGAGCCAAATGCCTATATGATCAGAAAAACGCAAGGCCAACTTTCCAAAAATCTTGGGAAGAAAAGAATAAATTCAAGATGGATCAAAGGAAGAAGGGAACTAAGACACCATTCTTCAGAAATAATCCTCAGGGACAACCAACTTCTATAGAACCCATAATGATTGAGATAGGGGGTCAAAGGCCAAGGCAACCACATTTTCAATGTTGGGGTTGTAAAGGAGATCATATGTTCAAATATTTTCCTCACAAAGATGAAAAAGTGAGGACTATTCACAATGTATAGCAAATTGAAATAGTGGAGTACATGGGAAGAAATGTACCAAGGATATATGTAGCCCTAGAAAATAAGAAAGCATAGTATCAATCGCGTATGATTGAAGTGGAAGGTATGATCAACAACCACACCATTGTTATTTTAATTGATTTAGGAGATAATCATAGTTATATAGATCCTAAGATGGTGGAATGTTTTCATTTTCCAAGAAGCAAGAATGGAAAATCTTGGTTGTTGAAGCTGGGTACTGGAGCCAAAAGAAAAGTTAATGAGATGGTGAAGTCATGTCTTATGGATATGAATGGACTGAACACCAGGGTAGATTTGAACATATTGCCTTTAGGTTCCTATGAATGTCTAATTAGGATGGATTGGTTGGACTAATATCATGTATCCTAGAATGTTATAACAAAGAATTTACTTGCTTGGATGAGGATGGGAACCTAAGGAAAGTGTATGTAATTCCCAGGGCAATAGCCATCAGACAAATTTCAGCATTGCAACTGAAGAGATGCTACAAAAAAGGGTGTCAAATATTTGCAACTCATGTGGAAGAGACACCTAAAGATAAGGTACCAAATTTGGAGGAACCTGCAGTACTGGAATATTTTGAAGATGTTTTCAAGGATGTACCAGGACTACCCCCAAAGAGAGATATTGATTTCTCTATAAATTTAATGCCTGGAGTAGCTCAAGTGTCAAAGACTCCTTACAGAATGAGTACACCAGAACTGAAGCAGTTGCAAATGAAACTTGAAGAACTTCTGAAGAAGGGGTATAAACGCCCAAGTGTGTCACCTTGGGGTGCCCCAGTCTTGTTCGTGAAGAATAAATATGGGACACTAAGATTGTGCATTGATTTTATATAGTTGAATAAAGTGATTGTAAAGAACAAGTATCCTCTGCCAAGGATTGATGATATCTTTGATCAATTAAAGGATGAAAAGATATTTTCAAAGATAGATCTCATGTCAGAATACCATAAGGTAAGGATTAAAGATGAATATATCAACAAGACTTCCTTTAGGAAAAGGTATGGTCATTATGAGTTCATAGTGGTTCCATTTGGGTTGTCAAATGCACTAGTCGTTTTCATGTCCTTAATGAATGGTGTTTTCTGAGAATATTTAGACAAGTTTCTCATTGTCTTTTTGGATGACATCCTTGTACATTCCAAGTCAAAATAAGAGAATGAGCATCATTTGAGGATGGTGTTGCAAGTATTAAGGGAGCCTCAGTTCTATTCCAAATTGAGCAAATGCTCATTTTATCAGAAGAAAATTCATTATTTGGGACATATCATTTCAGAGGATGGGATAGCAGTGGATCTTAAGAAGATAGAATCCATTACAGAATGGTCAGCACCAAAGAATGTGACAGAGGTCATACCATTCATGGGCCTTTCAAGATACTATATGAGATTTATTGAAGGATTCTCAAAGATTGCAAACCCAATCACTTCCTTGCAAAACAAGGGTGTGAAGTTTCAGTGGACATTGGTTTGTGAAAAGAGTTTCCAACACTTGAAAAAATTATTATAAAGTGCTCTAATACTAAGGATTGCAGACCCAAATGAAGACTTCATTGTATGCACAGATGCATGTAAAGAAGGACTCGGTGGAGTGATTAGTCAAAATTTGTTTGTTATATGTTATAAATCAAGGAAGTTGAAGCAGCATGAAAGACACTATGCCACTCATGATTTGGAGTTGGCAGCCATAGTGCATGCCTTGAGGAAATGGAGATAGTACCTCATGGGGAAAAGGTTTGAGCTGAGGACAGACCATAATGGTCTAAAATATTTATTTGATCAACCAAATCTAAATGTTAGGCAAAGCAGATGGTTAGAATTTCTAAGTGAATATGACTTTGATATAAAGCATGTCAAGGGGAAAGATAACAAAGTGGTTGATGCACTTAGAAAAAGAGTGCATGAATTGCATGCTACAACCATTAGTTGTACCAATCATATTTGAAACACTGAATTTTAGAGGATGCAAAATTAGATTTGCAATACAAGGAATTAGTGGGAAAATTATAGAAAGGTAATTTGAAACAGAAAATTGAAGAATACAAGCTAGATAATGATGAAATTCTCATGTACAGGGGAATAATTTATGTACCAAATTCCCAGGAATTGAAAAATGTATATTTAGAGAAATGCATAATGTGCCTTATGTTGGGAACCCAGGTTATCAAAAAACTATTGCATTTTTCAAGAGCCAATATTATTAGTCAAGCATGAAGAAAGAAGTTGTTGATTTTATTTCAAAATGTTTGGAATGTCAAAAGGTAAAGGATGAGCATAGACACCCAGCTAGTTAGCTATAGCCATTACCCATTCCTGAGCGGAAATGGGAAGTTGTAACCATCGATTTAATCACCAAACTACCCATAACAAACAAGCAACATGATTCTATCATGGTAGTGGTGGATAAGTTTACTAAAGATGTTCGTTTAATTCCAGTTAATCACACTCATAAGGAAGCCAAGATTGTTGATGCTTATATGAGAGAAATTGCTTGATTACATGGCATACCCAAGACAATTGTGTTTGACAAAGATCCAAAATTTACCTACAATTTTTGGAAGGGATTATTTAATGGATTTGGAACAAATTTGAATTTTAGTACAACTTATCATCCAAAATCAGATGGACAAACAGAGAGGGTGAATCAAGTGATTGAGGATATGTTGAGGATGTATGTGATGGATAAACCATCAAAATGGGAATACTACCTTCACTTAGTAGATTTTTCTTATAACAATGGGTACCAAACATCTCTAAAGATGAGCCCATTTGAGGCACTTTATGGAAGAAAGTGAAACACACCAGTAAGTTGGGATAACCCAACAGATAGAGTAGTTCTTGGGCCAAATTTACTCAGGGAAATGGAGGAGAAAATGTTTAAAATAAAACAAAATTTAAAGGTTTCCCAAAAAAAGCACAAAATCTATGTTGATAAGGGCATAACTCACATGGAATTTAAAGTTGGGGACCATGTATTCTTGAAAGTGAAGGCCAACAAAAGTTACCTGAAGTTGGGAAATTGTTCAAAGTTTGTAGCTCACTATTATGGGTCGTTTTAAACCCTAGAGAGAATTGGTCTAGTAGCTTATATGATTTCACTTCTTGCATCTTTTCCTGTTCATAATGTATTCCATGTATCATTGCTAAAGAAATATATACCTGATCCTAATCATGTTATTGATTGAAATGTCATCTAGGTGGAGCAAGAAGGCGCTTTCCAAGTGCATCCGGTACGCATTCTAGACCGAAAAATCAAATAGCTCCAGAATCGATCCATAGGGCTTGTAAAGGTCCAATGGACCTAGTACGGTCCTGAGGATGCTACTTGGGACCATGAGGATGCAATGCGGCAGAATACCCGCATATTTTTTAGAATTTTTGAAAATTTTGTTGTATATGTGTACATAATGCACTGAGGACAGTGCATAAATAAGGGGAGGGGATTGTAATGTCCCTAGGTCAAAGCCATTTGTAAATGTAAATACAAATGTACGTAATATGGTGAGCTATTTGAAATCATTTTTGTATGCACCTTCCATGGTGTAGTGCGCACATGTACTATGCAAGAAAAATGATGAAGTGAGCACATTCTAGGATACCGCACCAACAACTTAAGTGTGCGCGATTTTGAGGCTAGGGAACCATTGTGTGTATGTTGTGTTTTATAGGCTAGTGAGCCATTTTTGTGATGATTAGGTCGAAGAGCCTAGATGTTAAATTCCAGTGTGCCTATTTTGTATATGTCTCATCATTAATATAAAATACATCGTTGTGCACAGATTGACCACGATAAAAGAGAATGGGGGACTAAACTCCACTAGTTTTGGATAGGGGGAGGGCTAAAAGTTAAGGAAAAGGGGCTAAGCTAGGGCGCTTGAGCCAAAAAGGAATATTATCTAAATATTTCTTAAGTATAAAGTATGGATAATTATTTTATCCTAAGTTCTAAGGATGGGGACAAGTGGGCCAAAGTAGCTCCCAACATGACAAGTGTCAAGTTGGGGACATGCATACATATAGTTTGGACTTAGTTCATTTTTGGATTCCTTCCATCATTCAGTCATCTAGTCAGTCATTCCAGGAGCATTCACTCACTTAGCCAGTTGTCCTCCATACCTTCCTGTCATGGTACCTGAACCTGTATCCGTACCCATACCTGGTTGTGTACCTGGTTAGCTTGGGAGCTGGACTGAAGAAGAAATTTTTCAGGCCCGTGGGATATTGAAGAGGTGGGTTGTCAAGCCTGTGAGAAATATCACAATGTGAGATAATTGTTTGGAATTGATATTCGGGGGTGATAAATTGCAGCTATAGGGATATCAGACTTCCTGTTCGGCCTATTACTGAAGCCTGGAAAGGAAGTAGGGCAGTTGAAGGACTGTTGAGCAGAGAAGGGGCACACTTCCCATGGTGGGAAAGACATGTGGGGAATGAGGGAATATAGGCTATTAGTTTGATTTGGCACATGTGAAGGAGTCTTTCCTCTTGTCTGAGATAGTTAGCCTGGTTAGCAATCCATTTACCTGAGCGTAGTTTAGTCCCAGCTCGGGGGTGACCCACTTCTGAGAGTGATGAGTAGTGTAGTCTAAGGCTAAGAGGTTTGTGGAAGGTTTGCACAGAGTTGGTGATATTATTACCAATATAAGTGTCAATTGTGTGATAAATTACATGTTGCATCATTATTTAAGTGTTTATTTTTATGGGTTTATCTTATGTGTGGTTTATAACTTTCTTTGTTATTATGGGTATTGTATGCATATGTTGCATGTATATCTTACTGTTATTTCAGTATGAATCCATGCATTTACAAGATGTATTTGTCTATTTACGTTTTATATAAAAAGTTCTAGAAGATTTTTGTATGTATATGTTTTAATTGCATGCAGTTCAAAAAATTTATGTGGCATAGCTCAGTTGGATGCTGGGCATGTTACTATATGTTGAGTAGAGAATAAAAGTGTTTTTTGGAGTAACATGGCCCGACATGGGAGGTCGAGGATGTTACAACATGGTACCAAAGGTTCATTTTTCAACACTGAACCTAGATGGCTCGAGCAAGTTGAGTTGAAGTGAAATTTTATAGAGGATTGATTTCGAAGTGGCCAAATTTCGAGTTACAGAGCATCCATAGTAAAATTTTTAGGCAACGACGTGGAATTGGGCAAAGCCCCAATTTCTATTGTTAAATTCGTGAGAAAATTGAGAAATTCATCCAAGTGGTGAGATGTTATTGATTTAATATCTGATCTAGTAAATTCAGAGCTGGAATTGGTGGAATTTGAAGTTACAGTGAAGCTATGACAGTTGGAGAGAGATTAGTAATTAAAATTCTCAATTCGTGAATTGGGTTTTGGAAAAAATTGTTTTAGAAATGTCAAACCATAATGATTTGTGGTTGTAGAGGTTGAACTAGTGTTAGCGGGGTGAAATTTAACAAATTTCATAGTTGCAGAATGTCTATGGTAAAAATTGGGAAAAAAGTTAGGAAAAAGCCTCAATTCTTGTAGCGAAATTCACGAGGAATTGATGCGCATAAAAAGGAATGTTTGCAGGCGGGAGAAGTAAAAATGCATGATGCACAATGAAAATCTTGCGATATGTGGAAAAATATTGTCATGTGGGCGCGCACACTAAAATTGGGTGTTGCCCGGAAAAATATTGACATGTGGGCATGCGTGCTAAAATTTGGTGTTGCGCAGAAGAATATGGGTGTGTTGGTGCATGCGCTAAAATTTGGTGTCACGCAGAAAAATATTGCTGTGTGGGTGCACACGCTAAAATTTGGCACTGCGTGGAAAAATATTGGTGTGCGGGTGCACACACTAAAATTTGGCACCGCACGACAAAATATTGGCATGCGGGTCCGCACGTTAAATATAGCATTGAGTGGTGCAGATTGAGTGACACATGCATAATACTAGTGCGCGGTGTGCATACACATAATAATGGTGTGTGTGGTGTTCACACGCATAATAAATGCATGTGTGGTGTGCGTATTATTGGAAGAGTACAAAGAAGTTTTGTTGGTGCGCGCACAATGTGGGTAGATGTTGTCGTGCGACAATTTAGTTAATGGTGTGCACAAAGTATTAGTGCACGGTGATGACGTACTAAACTTTGGCATGGTCCAGCACATAGATTGAAATGACTGTGGAATATTAGTGCATGACACAAAAAAAAAAATGTGTGCAACAGGTATTAGTACAAGAACCAAAACTGTGCGCAGTGAATATTGGTGCGCGACACAAAATTAGTGTGTGTCAGTTATTGGCGCGACAGAGAACTGATGCACAATGGTTATAGGTGCGTGGAGCATGAATTACCTTGTGTGTTTCTGTGCATGCTAAATATGGCTATACAGGTTGAAATTTGTGCACACAGAGTCATTTGGAGGGTGAACAACAACAAAAAACCAGTTAATTTTTGTGGCGTTTTATACTATTTGAACGTGACCTTTTTCCAGCACGTTTTTTATGCCCTTAACAACGTTTTTAGCTACCCAAAATCAGTAGAATATAGTGCACCACGGTACACTTAGTCTCTACAGCTCAAATAAAAGAGCCTGGAGAGAAATTTCTAATGGTGTAAGTCATTCATCAAACTGAGTTTTTTAGAGAAATTTACAACGCAAATAGTAGAGGGTAAAGTTTAAGACCCAACTAACTTCGAAGAGCCATTCTTTCTACTCCGTAATTAGATTGAGGCCCAAGAACAGTCCATGGAAATATATTGAACCATAGAAGACATTCTCAGATCTGAATTAAATTTATGGGCATGTTAAAAAGATTTAAGATCGAAAAGAAGGTACCTAGAGGATTCCAGACCAAAAACACAAATTGGCCTAGAAATTCAGCAGGGTGTAACTAGCAGCCCAGAACCCAGAAAGAGGTGAAACTTGGAAAAAATGTCCAAAATATTTATATGAAGAAAGCCAATTGAGCTCCTACAAAAAATATAAGGGAGTAAGTGAAAAAATGTGTAATTACAGCGCAGAATTGCACCAAGTTGAAGTGTGAACAATAAAATTAATGGGAAATTTTCGAATAACCATAACTTTCTGCTCAAAACTCAGAATTCAGCATGGGAGTAGGAGTTGGAAAGGTGTGGGACATTAGAATATAAATATTAACCCAGAAAATTGATCTAGAAATTCAATTTTTCAAGAAATCGGAAGAACTAATTTTCATATATTATTGAACTAGAATGGTTCATATTTTTCATGAAATTGTTGAGTCAGTTAACCTAACAAAAATTTTTTGGCTGCACATTTTGCATAGTTAACAATAAATAGATTTGATCCAAATCAACATAGAGTCCAGAGGAATGGAATATGCACAGGGGACTTACAGCCAGGAAGATGAGATCATAGGGATCGATGTCCATTTGGGCATTGAAGGAACAAACTCCAATGGACATGGAGAAGGAAGGGATGGAAACATGAATATGGTAGAGACCATTAAAAATTTACAAAAGGATGCCCAAATCCATAAATATGATAATGAAAGGCTTATGAGAGACAAGGAGAAACAAGAAGACTTCAACATGAAGTTAATGCATAGCTTGAACAAAATAAAAAAGAAATTGGATAAGGAGAGTGGCTCAAGAAAATATGGAAGTCACGGGTCTCCTGATGGGAAAATAAGAACAAGAAGTGTTAGCAGACATCATTTTCACTCCCCGAGGATTTCCAATAAGAGGGAACACATCATCTCAATTCCATCCCCTATCAGGAAGTATAAGATTTATGGGGTGGATGAGCTATGACGAGAAATGAAAAAAATTAAACCTCCTACATTTGATGGTGAGAAAAAGAAGGATGAAGATGCAGAGACATGGCTGTTGGGCATGCTAAATTAATTTCAATTGCATAATAATTATTCTCGTGCAGAAGGTAGAATTTCCATCTATCAACTCAAGGTAAAGGCATCCATATGGTGGGATCATCTTGTGTAGGTGCAACACATTAAAGAGAAAAGTGTTACTTGGAGGGAATTCAAGAAGTATTTTTAGAAGAAATACTTGACTAAGAGATACTATGAAAAGAAAATGAAATAGTTCTTTGAACTCAACATTGGGAGTATGACAATAGATGAAAATGAGAGAAGGTTTTTAGAACTGTTGAAGTATGTTTCTTTCATCAAGGATGAGACAGTTAAGATTCAGAGGTATTTGAGTGGATTTTCATCATTCATCAATGACAATATATAGTATGATGATCCCAAAACATTGGAGGATACCATAAGGCGAGCCAAATTCCTATATGATCATCAAAAAGCAAGGCAAACTTTCTAAAAATCTTGGGAAGACAAGAAGAAATTCAAGATGGATCAGAGGAAGAAGGGAACTAAGCCACCATTCTTCAAAAACAATCCTGAGGGACAACCAACTTCTAGAGAACCCAGAATGATTGAGACAGGGGATCAAAGTGAAAGGAAGTCACATATTCAATGTTGTGGTTGTAAAGGAGATCACATGTTCAGAGATTTTCCTCACAGAGGTGAAAAAGTGAGGACTGTTCACAATGTACAACAAGTTGAAGCAATGATGGACATGGGTAGAAATGTACTAAGGATCTATGCATCCCTAGAAAACAAGCAAGCATAGTATTAGTCACATATGATTGATGTGGAAGGTATGATCAACAACCACACCATTACTATTTTAATTGATTCAGGAGCTAGTCATAGTTATATAGATCCTAATATGGTGGAAAGTTTGCATTTTCCAAGAAGCAAGCATGGAAAATCTTGGTTGGTGCAATTGGCTACCAAAGCCAAAATAAAAATTAATGAGATGTTTAAGTCATGTCTTATGAACATCAATGGATTGAACACCATGGTATATTTGAACATCTTGAATTTAGGTTCCTATGGCTGTCTAATTGGGATGGATTGGTTGGACCAACATCATGTTATCCTAGGCTATCATAAAAAGGCATTTACTTGCTTGTATGATAATGGGAACCTAAGGAAACTGTAGGGAATTCCCATGGCAGTAACAATCAAATAAATTTTAGTATTGCAACTGAAGAAATGTTACAGAAAAGGGTGTCAAATATTTGCAGCTAATATGAAAGAGACACCTAAAGATAAGGTGTCAAATTTGTAGGATCGTACAGTCCTGGAAGATTTTGAAGATGTGTTCAAGGAGGTACCAGGTCTACCCTGAAAGAGAGATATTGATTTCTCTATAAATTTAATGCCTGGGGCATATCCAGTGTCAAAGGTTCCTTACATAATGAGTACACCAGAGCTCAAGGAGTTGCAAATGTAGCTTGAAGAACTTTTGAAGAAGGGGTATATATGCCCAAGAGTGTCACCTTCAGGTGCCCTAGTATTTTTCGTGAAGAAGAAAGATGGGACATTAATATTATGCATTGATTTTAGATAGTTGAATAAAGTGACTGTAAAGAACAAGTATCCTCTGCAGAGGATTGATGATCGATTTGATCAATTGAAGGATGAAAAGATATTTTCAAAGATAGATCTCAGGTAAGGATTAAAGAGGAAGATATCAGCAAGCCCTCCTTCGGGACAAGGTATGGTCATTATGAGTTCATACTGGTGCCATTTGGGTTGTCAAATGCACCAGATGTTTTCATGTGCTTAATGAATGGTGTTTTCCTAGAATATTTAGACAAGTTTTTCACTGTCTTTTTGGATGACATACTTATATATTCCAAGTAAGAAGAAGAGCATGAGAATCATTTGAGGATGGTGTTGCAAGTATTAAGGGAGAATCTTTTCTATGCCAAATTGAGCAAATTCTCATTTTATCATAAGAAAATTCATTATTTGGGACATATCATTTCAGAGGATGGGATAGTAGTGGATCCTGAGAAGATAGAAGCCATTAGAGAATTTTCAGCACCAAAGAATGTGATAGAGTTCATATCATTCATGGGCCTTGCAGGCTACTATAGGATATTTATTGAAGAATTCTAAAATATTCCACACCCAATCCCTTCCTTTCAAAAGAAGGGTGTGAAGTTTCAATGTACATTGGATTGTTAAAAGAGTTTCCAACACTTGAAACAATTATTAACAAGTACTACAATACTAAGGATTGCAGACCCAAATGAAGACTTCATTGTATGTAGAGATGCATGTAAAGAAGGACTTGGTGGAGTCTTCAGTAAAAATGGGTTTTTTATATGTTATGAATCAAGGAAGTTGAAGGAGCATGAAAGACACTATGCCACTCATGATTTGGAGTTTGCACCCATAGTGCATGCCATGAGGAAATGGAGACACTACCTCATGGGGAAAAGGTTTGAGCTGAGGAAAGACCATAATGGTATGAAATATTTATTTGATCAACCAACTCTAAATTATAGGCAAAGAAGATGGTTAGAATTTCTAAGTGAATATGACTTTGATATAAAAAATATAAAGGGGAAAGAGAACAAAGTGGTTGATGCACTTGGGAGAAGAGTGCATGAATTTCATGCTACAACCATTAGCATGTACCAATCATATTTGAAGCACAAAATTTTAGAGGCTGCAAAATTAGATTTGCAATACAAGGACTTATTGGAAAAATTACAACAACGTAATTTGAAGCAGAAAATTGAAGAGTACAAGCTAGATAATGATGAAATTATCATGTACAGGGGAAGAATTTATGTACCAAATTCCCATAAATTGAAAAATCTGATATTGAGAGAAATTCATAATGTACCTTATGTTGGGCACCCAAGTTATCAGAAAACTATTGCAGCTGTCAAGAGAAAATATTATTGGCTAGGAATGAAGAAAGAAGTTGTTGATTTTATTGCCAAATGTTTGGAATGTCAAAAGGTAAAGGTTGAGCATAGACACCCAGTTGGTTTGCTACAACCATTACCCATTCCTGAGAGTAAATGGGAAGTTGTAACCATGGATTTCATCACCAAAATTCCTAGAACAAAGAAGAAACCTGATTCTATCATGGTAGTGGTGGATACGCTTACTAAAGTTGCACGTTCTATTCCAGTTAAGGTCACTCACAAGGAAACCAACATTGTTGATGTTTATATGAGAGACATTCCTAAATTACATGGAATACCAAAGACAACTATGTATGTTGGCATAGGGGAAGACCCAGGGTTCAATTCTTCAACAATGCACCAACAAAACCCTAAATATCAGCCCTTTCGACAACACCTGCAAGAAAGAGAAGTATCACCTGAGGTAGAACCAAGGGTGGTTACAGGACTCAGATGTCTATAACCAATATGGGACACATATCTATCATAATATCACTTGAAAGAGAACTCTAGAAACACTTAGAAGATTATATGCATTATTTCATTAGCTTTATTAACATTGCAAAGTAAACCCTGAGAGAGATCGACACAGTAACAACCAAGATTAAGTGTTTCTACCACTTAGAACATAGCATTAAGTCAAATCTAACTTTCATTCACAAGTAAATCACTAAGCAACATCAGATCTATCTATCATACATAACATTCAAGGCACTGAGCAGATTCATAACATAAGAAAAACATCACAAACAACACCAAAGACACAAGATATATGTGGTTCACCCCAGTGTGGGGCTACGTCCACCAACTGCTTCATCTTATTTATTATTCTTCAACATCTTACATTCATCTACTTCTGTGCACTAAGCCACAGAGCTGAGCTTCGCATCAGATAGGAGATCTATGCACTACACACCAGATCCTCCTTCCCAAAACTAGGTCAAGTCACAAAGACAACTTCGTTATCGAGAACAGATCCTTACATACACATTTTGTTGCACAAAGAAAATCAAAACTATTTTCACTTAGATACCAAGATTTTGCTTCTTATCTCTATATATTTCTACCATATCTTCGTATCTTTTTATACCTTTACAATTCCTTACAAAAAGTCCTAAACATGGGTAAAACCATGGGTTGACATCCCATAACCCATTACAAAACCCTAGATAACCCCTTGTTGGGTCCACATAGCCTGCAAAACAAGTGAGAACTGCTCCATGGCGCCCCATATTTTACCCTTGCGTCAAAGTCCAAAAGGTGGTCCAAACATGACCAAGGTTTCCTCAAAACTTGGTCAAGGGTCAACAAGCCCCCAACACTCACCTATGACTCGTCCCTAGTCACTCAGATCTAGGCAATGCCACTTCGAAGGCCTCGAGCTTCACTTGAGTTTCCTCTACTTGTTTCTTCACCTGAGCCTCCTACTAAGGGAGATCTTGGATCGTCTGCACTATAACAGGCCCTTCCAGGCATTGTTCGAATGATTCAACCACCTGGTCCAGTTACGAGCCTTGTCCTTCAATTTATTCAAACACATTGCAGGATTCATCCTGCACAGGTTGTAGTTTATGCGCGACTTCCATTACTCTTCCTTGGATGGCAGTGATTTGTTGTTGCACTACATGCTACTCTTATGATCTTTTCATTCTCTCGATTGTAGTGATCAGCTTCATTTATGCCTGCACAGAGGATGCCTATTGTTGTGCCTCCTGTAACTGCACTTCCAACTTCCTTAGCTCTATATCTTATATGAGGAGTTCATAAGTTTGCACACTTCTATCGCTCAACTCTTTGCACTCTGAGGTGAGGGATCTTATCCTTATTACTGTTTTCTTAGCGGCTTCCTCCCTCTGGTCATGCACCTCCTGCAGGGTGCTCGATAATGCTTGGACCTCCAACCCTGTTATACTCGCTTGAAGTTGTTGTATGGTCTCAGTGAGATTCTCCACTTGAGCCTCGAATGACTCTTGTTCCTCCTGTGCCAAACCCGATACAGAGTGACATGATTTTTTTACAGCTTCCTTAACTGTGGCCCGTTCTGCGAGCAACTGCTCCTTTTCTCTCTGTAGCTGAACTTTTTCCTCCTGGACCATCACCTGAAATTCTTCTTTCTCATTTTCATAGGTAGTTACACAGTACCGCGCTACGCATAATTGTTCTAAATCTTCCTCTTTCTCTTGTTTAAAGGATTTTGTAGCCTTCTCTTTTTCTTCCTAGATTCTCTGAGCTCAAACCTCTTCCGCATTTTCTAGTCTTCTCAACTGGGTTGGTTCATCCCCCAATTCTACAATCTATGGCAAGGAGGGAACAGTAGGTACTATGCGGATGGAATGAATCATTTTCTATACTTCCTTTAATTCCTTTCCGATCCTTCCATACATTTCTTCCTTCTTCGTTCCATATCTCTGCAGAATGTCCTCTGAAGCATCCTCCATGGCTCTGTAGACTAGATTGTTATCATCCTTTGTGAGTGTGGCCTCTAACTAGGAATTTATAGCACGCGTATTCTTTCTTACTGAAGGTTTCTGCGACGAAACCTTCCTCTTCTATGGTGTTTCAGTAGGGGGATATTTCAGCGGTGTAGCTTCACCATCTCCTTTCTTTTCTCCTTCATCCCCTCCTCCTGTGAGTGAGCCAAATCCATTTTCTTTAGAGGCATTTTCCTCCTCATAGGTCTCTATATTCTGGACATCTTGTAGCTTCTTCTTATTCTTCATCCTACTGGACTTTCTGACATGCTCGATCTGGTTGACCAAGGGGATTCCTATGATGTCTGTGTCGGAGATTTTTGCATCATCAACTGGTACAAGGAAATCCTCCAACCATTCCCTGGTGATGTTCTCCATGTCCTCATCTCTCAATTTGCAATATGACGGTAACTCTTCCTTGATCTCGTCTCTATGCGTAGTGATATAGATAAAATATCGATATGTGAAGAACTTAGCTAGTGGTATGTACTGGTGCAAGGTGTGCGATGTCATGTGCGGAAATGATTCAATGGAAACCTTACATTGTTGATAATATGCATGGAACACAACGTTCAACTTCCATTTCTTCGACATTTCATTGGTGTACAACAAGGTAGATAACCTAGCTACCAATGAATCCGACGTTTCAATCTCCAGAAAGGTGGCTCCCTCAGGCATTTTCTAGGAGACAAATGAGATCAATATGATTAGCCAGCTAAACTAGAACTCATATCCATGATGCTGAGGTCCACAAAAGTCCTTCTCAAGTTCATTGATGAGTTAGCTCACCAAATTCATTTGCATGCCCTCCACAAATTTTCCTGTGAGGTCCTCCACGAACCTCGTGACCTATGTGGGGTGGTTCTTTCTTACGAGCTTTCTAGCTCTGATTTGGAAAGCGAGGTGCATTGCACCATCCTGGATAGAGGATACCTTGTAGCCTTTTTTTCCTTTTTCAACTTCTTTGTATGCTTCCTTGATGCGTTATGCCAAGGAGAGATCCAAGACCTTCCCTGGGTAGAATTTTTGAGGGTCGGGTCCCTTCATGCTTAATCCTGTAATCAATTGAATCAACGTCAGATACACAGTAATCCTCCAGTTGAGCCATAGGTATCCTCCATGGTATCATGAAAAGAGGATTTTAATGCAAGAGTTAACCTCCTGGTGATGGCCTAAATGGGGAATCTTCTTCACATTTATCACAATGGACTACACAAGCTCCTTAATCCATTGTTGGGAGACTAGGCGAGGCTTCTTCCCAGTTGTCTTCGTCAAGTATCTGTGGGGTGTGAGCATAGCATAGTTCTTTCTATATCCAAGGTTGAAGTCGTTGTTCTTCAGTAGTGGGATCTGTCCTCACTGACTCCCAACTACGCGTATTCCTTTCGGGATATACGGGGCGATCAGATTGTACTTGTAGTCTCGTGGGATGTTGTCATGGTTAACTCTGCCAGCCAACGGTGGAATATAGTCTGGTAATATTGACAGGATCTGCTTCGCATTAGCCATATCACCGCAATGCTTGATTCGCTCCTTGGTTGTGGGGTTGGTACAGCCAGAACGTCGTCCAGTCGAAGGGGAAGCATGTATTCCCCTAGTCAACAATGCTTGTACTCCTTCATAAGTATCTCTATCAGCCTTAAACTTCTTAAGAACCTCCTCGACAGACTTCTCTAACTTAGTGCAGTTGCTCGACATTCTCACTATTAAACAGACAGGTCGGGGTACGCGAATGGACAAGCAGGGTAGACAAATGGATGGTGATGCCTAGATTTTGATAACCATCTCGATGCACAATCAATTCTCTTCTTGACTCAAATAATCATGGGTGGAAAAAAGTGGTCCTAACGCATCATTCAACGGGTTAAATAAGCGAGTGTCGTAACATATGCTTCCAATGGACAGGAATGCTTCCATCAATGTGCATTTGTCTGTTATGGCGCGATCTCAACATCCAAAATCTCATAAATGTGTTTTCTAGCCATTCTGGAGGGTCGTTATAACGTGCAGGGTGCCTCCAATGGTCATATAGCTTCACCAAGGTGAAGTCCCATTTTTTGCGGTTCAGTTGTTCTGACGAGGTTCAAATCCTACAAACCTGCCTCCTGTGAGGTTCCAGTCTGTGAAGTCTTCCATATATTCTCTGTATATTCCTGTAGCTTTTCTAACTTGGATTTATTCTTACTGAGCTTCCTTTCCTTCTTTCCTGTAATCTAAGTTTCTATAATTGTTTCTGGAATCCTCTTTCCAAGTTTATTCTTATCTTCTCCTAGCGTAGTCACTTCGCACTATTGATGTGCTCTCAAAGGGTTCAATATCCCTTCTCTTATTAATTCTAGGGTGGGTATTCTTATTTCTTGCATGGATAGGTCCTTCAAACCTTCTTGCATTCTTTTAACTTCACCATCTACTTCTCTTTCCCTTTGTTGCTTCAACTTATCTTCTCGTTCTTCTATTAGTCGATCTATTTTTCTAGCTATGAAATCCTTTAGTTCTTTATTTTTCTTTTATGTAGCTTCTTCCTGTGCTTTCCTTCTGATCTGATCTTTCTCAATCCGAGTCTTTTCTAAAAAAGTTGGAAAGGGGCATTGTTCTCCACAAACTTAATGACTTCAAATTCCTCTTCAGTCGATCTTCCATGAACAATAATAGGTACATTAGTAACTCTTCCACATAGGGTTATCATATTTCCTTTAAACAAACCTATCCTTCCCAATGAAGGTACCACATTAGGTTTTCCCAAAATTTCCCAAGTTTCTTCTATCGTAATATTAACCTGTTTTTCTTCATCTAAGACACATTCTATGTCGAAGTCTCCTATTCTTTCATTTATGGGTTGTTTTACTTTCAATATGATCCAGGTGGATATTGGTGGCCACCCACCTTTTCCAAATGTCTCAAAACAGTTTTCTGGCAATTTTGGCAATTTACTATTTTTAGCAGGTTTTAACTTATGGGGCCATTTTGAGGGCCCAACTGAAGGTTTTTTGGGATCTAGGTTCTCAATGATATCCAAAGGCATGATTGAGACCCTGAAATTAATCTCCTCAATGATACCTTTCCAACGAGCTATCACACTCCTAAAACGAAGATCGTATGCAAAAATTACGACCCTGGGAAGTTGATGTACTCACTTACCCAAACAGGGCCCACATGACTTTTGGCGCTTCATCTCATAGGGTTAGGTTTTTGGGAATTTTGGCATTCCCATTTATTGTAAAAGGGCCTTCAGAGCCTCATTTGAATGATCTTCTTGCGAATGCAAGTAGCCATCATATCTCTTCTCAAAGATAAGTTGCCACCATTCTAGCAAGTCTTTCACTCTGCATTTTTTAAGTCTCTGTACATTTATCTGATTAATAGAAATCATGTATTACTGTATATCTATGTTTATGGTTTCATCTTTGATACATTTATGTTATATTATTGAATATCTGCAATATCTTTGAGCATTTATTTATTATATCTCTGCTCTCATTTCGTGCCGAAAATAATCTGGATCAGTGGTATCAGAGTAGGATGCTCTTGATCGTTTTTTTAGTGCATGTCCCCGACGAGGTTCGAGTATAGCAAGTTGGTTCTCGAGCTTGTCTCTCTTGAAGACAATATTTCTCGCACACCCAAGAAACCCTCAATGGCAGAAGAAAAGAAAATCGACGGAGCAAACGATCCTATCAATCTGTTGCTTGAGCAAGCTCTCACACGATAGAGGGACAAAATGATGGAGAATTTTGCCCACATCCTTAAACGCATGCCGATAGCATCAGGCACATATTCATCAAGTGACCACTTTGGAGGCACCTCTCCTTTCAAGGTACAAGTTAATTTTGATATTCCTGTATTTGAAGGACAGATAGATGCAGAAGCCCTAGAAAAATGGTTAACTCTGCTAGAAGGTTATTTCTCTGTTCACAATTTTTCCGAAAAAGAAAAGATCACCTTCTCACTCCTTAAAGCTCTCCCTCATGTCAAACATTGGTGGGAAACTTACTAGGAGAAAATTTCCACAGAGGAATCTGGAATATATGGTGTCGATCCCACTTGGGATTTTTTTGTGGATGCGGTAAAGGAACAATATTACCTTGTTGGCAACTATGAGGACCAGTACATGAGATGGACTACACTGTGGAAAGAGAGGGACCTGTTGGCAAATATTGAACAAGCAACGAGTGCGTGTTGATGGTTGTTGTCATTAATGGCAACAGTGGAGACGACAGGATAAGAAGGATAAAACCCCTTGGGGATTCAGACGTAAAATCTCAGGAGGAACAACATTGAATAAAACGCGCGCAGCAAGAGCTTACAGAGAAGAAGGAAGACACAGATCCAGTGACCGTTGGATTCCATTCAAATTTCCCGAAAGGTCGACAACCGTCAGATCTGCAGAAGTTGCGAGGGAGATAATTCATCAGAGATTCGGGGATCGGGACCTTGAAATGTCCAATTCACTTGACATCGAAAACCCCAAAATCACGATATGCGATTTCGCGATTTGATCGCAGACGTTAAATCAAGCAGATATTGGGACCATCCACTTGTAGACAGGAGGCTTCATCGGAGTTTCGGGGATCGGGGTTTCAATATGCAAAGAAAATAATGCAATGAAAATCCTGATTTCGCGATATGCGAAATCCCGACTGAATCTGCACCGTCAGATCAACATGAGATATAGACCGTTGATCCAACTCACGATGGTAGACCACGTCACCTAGGGACACGTGGCACAACCAGGGAATGACAGGTGTCAGGCATATTTAACACTCCAGGCACATGCAAGTCACGAATCAGAGTGACACGTGGCAGGATCTAACACGTGTCAAACCACGTGTGACGTTAGCAAAGGCATCGGCAATCAGGACTTTGATATGTCAAGAACACACTGCAACAGAAACTCTGAAATCACGATATGCGATTTTGCGATGTAATCACAGCCGTTGGATAAGAATGAGATCTGGACCGTTGATCTCTGTCATCGGAGAATCGGGGATCGGGAATTCTATAGGCATGTGCATGATGACATCTAAAATGTCGAAACCCCGATGAGAGGCTTGACCAAGGTCATGTGTTGACGGTCATATGGGCCGAGGCCTATAGCCAGCAGGGCTAGCGCGTGGAAAGGGGCGCATCGACATCGGGGATCAGAACTTTGAAGTGACAAAGTCACTTGACCTCAGGAGTGTTGATTTCGCGATATACAAAATCGCGATACAATCTGAGCCGTCAGATCAGGCTATGATCTAGACCGTTGATTTTAGACCATGTCGGAGTTTCACGAATCGGGATATGGATTTATA
>ML808238.1:193744-204421 GCA_009831015.1 Picea engelmannii | reverse complement strand
TCTTCTTCTTCTTGGCATCTCACCAAAAAGCCTCTTGGTCTCTCACCAAGATTTCTTCAACTCCCTTGTTCTTGAACAACCAAGAATGGGTGCGCCCATTTGCCTTAATCAACCTCATGAGGGAAGGTGAGGAGTTTTCTAATATAATGGCTGAGTTTAGATTAGATGGGTGGTTGAGATTTTGTGTCTCTTCACTCACCCTCACTTTAATCATAAAGTTATCTTTTAATTTGCATCTCACAAATTAATTTGACTAAGACCCATATTCGGCAATTTCTCCCCCTTAGGGCCTAGGGAAGAGAAACACTTGCCTTGGTACATAATTTAACACATAATGCAATGAGGACAGTGCATAAATAAGGGGAGGGTATTGTAATATCCCTAGGCTGAACCCAATTGTAAATGTAAATACAAATATGAAGTCCCACATAACAATCAAGGCAAGATTGATTATACTCAAGAGTTCTCACTACCACCAAAGTTGCTCAAACCACATACTACTAATATGCCAAAGGGATCATCTACTAATATTCCAAAGGGATTCACAAGGGTAACATTGTTTCCTCCTGCATCCTACACTAAAACCACATACTACTAATATGCCAAAGGGATCTTAGCAAGTGGATCCATTTCCCTCACTAGTTCCTCCATCATTTCTACATATTGCATATGAGACATAGCATGTTAGTGTCTCATCTTCAGTAACTTTTGTATATGAAACTGATTTTTCTTTTAATTAAACTCCAATCCAACTTATATTCCGTTAATTTAAAATAAATGAGATGTCACACAATGACATAATGTTTACTCCAAAACCAACCCAAATGGGAAAAATAAATTTCAATGGTTACTCAATTCTCATTTTGAGAATCTTTGGTTACAATGTAACTCATGGATCTTTGTGCATACTTTCCTCTTTGGCCAAAATACCATTTGACAGTCGTGTAAAAAGGACGAATAGGATATCATGGGCGTAATGGGAAGGCCAAGAGACCAACATTTTAGTTCCCATTGCTCTCTCTCTTTTTTGCTCATATTTTCATTTTTCTATTTTATTTTGTTTTACTTTTTTTTCTTTGTCTCATTTAATTTATTAAATACTTCATTGTCCTTTATTATATAACCTTCATTAATTTTTAAATTACACTTGTAGTTATTTATTCTTACAACCATTCCCATGTTCAGATCCATTTCAAATCAGGCCTCCCCATTGAGAGTGTTTTTGTTTTCCAAAATATTAGAGGACCAATATAGAATAATGTGTCATATTTATGTTTCTATTAATCATGGATCTAACTATGAATGTTGGATTTTGTTACTGTCTTGAGTTATTTCTATGGATTTATCTCTAGTTCCTAGATATGCTATCATGTAGAAATTCCAGAAGAGGATGTGTGAATGACCTCTTTCTACTAGGACCAATTGGTTCCTAGCATGGAAACAATTTTCTTATGTTGCACATTCTTACCAACACTCTGTCAATGCAACAAATTCACTTGGATGACCTCTTTAGTGTGCAATCATAGCACCTTGTATAATTGGCTCAAAAATCAAATTTTATTTTTTTTGCTCAAAAATCAAATTTTATATTTTTTGCTCAAAAATCAATTTTTATTTTTTTTTTAAATAAATTGTTGTCGTCTCAATTACGATGACCCCATAAAAATCTTGCGACAAACTTACTATACAAATAACTAAAATTTTATAGCAATTTCGTCACAATATACCCTATTTTTGTCTCAATTGCGACGACCCCATAAAAATTTTGCGACGAACTTGCTATACAAATCACGAAAATTGTATAGCAAATTCGTCGCAATATACCATGTTTTCGTCGCTCTTGCGACGACCTCTTCGAAAGCCGAATCATCACAAAATTTGTTACGTTTTTCGATCTTGTGAAAATATACCTATTCTCAGGTGTGCGACAATAGCCCTTTATTGTCACTCTTGCAACGATAGCTTTGCATTGTCTCATTTGTGACGATTTCCCTACTTAGTCGTTCTGGCGATGGTATTTATTCTTTGTCACAATCGTGACAAATCCCTACTATCATCGCTCTTGCGACGTTAATTCAGGTTCATCGCACGTGCCACGTCATGTGAAGTGAAGTTTTGGAGACCCAAGATTCATCGCAATATCTATGACATAACATAACAAGAGTGTCGAAATAGCCGTCGGAAAATGGCCCAAATTTTCCAGTGACACTTATATTGGTAAAAAATATCACCAACTACATGGTGACCTTCCAAGAACCTCCTAGTCTTAGACCATGTGGCTCATCACTCTCAGTAGTGGGTCACCCCAAGTTGGGACTAAACCCCACCCATGTAAAGGGATTACTAACCAAGTTGATGTATCTTAGATAATAGGAAAGACTCCTTCATAGGTGCCAACTCAAATTAACATCCTACAGTCCCTCATTCCTCACATTCTTGTCCGACCCTAGGAAGTGTGCCCCTTCTCTGCTCAATAGTCCTTCGACTGCCCCACTTCCTTTCTGGGATTCAGTAATAGGATGAACAAGAAGTCCTTGATCCATGTAGTTGCATTTTGGCACCTTTGGAAATCAATTCCCAACAATTCTCTCTCCTAAAGAGAAATTATCACAGGCCTGACAACCTACCTCTTCAGTATCCCACGGGCCTAAAAACCCACCTCTTCATTCCAACTCCCAATATAATCAGGTACAGATACATGTATGGGTACAGGTACAAGTATGGATACAGGTACAGGTACAGGAAGGTACGAAGGACATATGAATAAGTGAGTGAATTATGATGGCATGCATGGGAAAATAAATTAAGTCCAAACTATATGTCTGCATGTTCCCAACTTGACACTTGTCATGTTGAGAGATACTTTGGTCCACTTTTCCCCATCCTTAGAACTTAGGATAAAATAATTATCCATGCTTTATACTTTAAGGAATATTGATATAATATTCCTTTTTGGCTTAAGATCCCTAGTTTAGCCCCTTATCTTTAACTTTTACCCCCCACCCCTTTCCCTAACTAGTGGAGTTTGGTCCCCCATACTCTTTTATCATGGTTGGTCTACATGCAATGATGTATTATATTAATGATATGATCATTTACATATAAAAAAATACGCTCGCTAACCTTTAGGATCTAGGCTCTCTGGCCTATTTCAACACATAAGCCTCCAATATTATGATAATTGGCTCACCAACCTATAAAACACAACATATACACAAAATTATCTTTGGCCTCAAAATCGTGCACTTAAGTTTGTTGCACGTGGTATCCTGGAATGTGAACACTTTGTCATTTTAGTGCACAGTACATGTGCGCACTATAATATGGACAGTGCATGCAAAATTATATCAATAGCTCACCAGCTTATAAGAATTTTTACAATTACATTTACAATTTTGGGTTCAGTGTAGGGGTGTTACAGTTTATTTCTACTGAAATTTCCATAAGAATAGGAGATTTGGGGTTTCTGATAAGAGGGACTATGAGAGCATACTTTTGAAGGAAAAGGGGATTCGAACTAATGCCAACATTCTCTAAAAAATGAAATGGAAATTTATGTACAAATGAGGTGGGAATGCCCCATGCTCGTGTCATGAAACCAGAACAATATGATCATAACTAAAAGTTGTTGATGAAGTGGATGTTTTCATCTCCCTCGAGGGCATTAATAACAATAAATGATGGTTATGTGGACTAAAATGTCTCTGAATCAAGAAATGGGCAATGGTGTAATATCTCAATAACTTGGAGGCATTAATGGCTTAACAACTTCAGATGTATTTGACTATGACTGAAAAATGCAATGGTCACATAGTAGGACCCACCGTAACATGAAACTTTGTTGGAGTTGAATGTTATGGGGATCAATGACATCAAAAATTAATAATGACTCATTTTTTTTCATCCAATATTTCTCATTAATAGGGGAATGAGAGCCAGTATAGTTCCACCTTCCTAGAAACTTGTGCTAACATCGATAGGGAAGGGATCATGATTGCAAGAAGAAAAGGGCTCCTTGACATCGATAGGATCAAAATGGTATCAAGGAGTGTATGGAGGGAAAATGGATGAACCGGTGACATGGACAAAGCTCAAACTAGATGTGATGTAAAAACTTCCCTTGGTTGGGGAAAATGAGATGACGGAAACAATCGCAAAATATGATATGGTGTCAGGGGGATGACCAAATATTACATAAACTTTGTTGGATGTGTAAGACTGCAAAGGAATGGATGATAGGTTAAAATACAAATATTGAGGACAAGGGTGTCAGTGATATTCAATATGTTCTTATGGTAGTGATAGATTTGCATATATGGTGATGAAAATGAAATTCCCCAACCAAGAGAAAGATGGGTTGTTGTGTTCCAAGGAAAAACACGCCACCAGTTGCGATGGAAAAAATATATTATACATGTTGAAACTTGAAATGTGCTTTATACAATTACCAAATAAATAAAGAATAATTGGGTTGAAAGTACATGTGCAGAAATGGGTGCCCCGGTGAAGAATGGTCTGGCCTCATGGGGTGGAAGTAGGGGAATTTAATTGATGAAGAAGTGTTGGGACCCCATGGGTGGCTTTATGTACCAGGAAGATGAATGGAGTATGAAATTTCATATGGGAAATTAATGTTGGATGATATGGAGGGTTAATGATAATGTAGAGGTGAATTTAATATAACTAGGAACATGATGTGGGAGTCCATAATGGGGTGGTTAGTATTATAATGAGGAATAAGTATGAGGTTATTTTGTTGGGGTGTAACACGACTAGGAATCCCAAGCCTAAGGGATAGAACAACATGAGTGTCAATATGCCAATGGATAAATATATGTGGTACAACTCATGGAGGTCAGAATTCTATCGTATGACAGTACTTGAATGAAATGGAGATCATGGTATTGAATATTTAGGTGTGGGGATCCCAAGAATAAATGTCAAGGGGTATAATTGGGATATGCAATCGGTTGGAACATACACGTTACAATAAACTTAGTAGTTCTACTTAAACTACTTTGATGTGGCCCCTCACCCAACATGAATCCATTACTCCATCAGGTGAGGTCCGATCCACCTTGACATCATTTGTTACCCCTCACATGGGTAATCCCCCTTCACACCAAATATACCTCATGACCGAGGCTTAGTCATGTAGTCTTGGGGGAACCCCTTCCACCTATAGTACCACAATGTCTACTAGACATTATCATTGTAAGGAAAATGGAAGTGTATACCCACACCCATCACAGGTCATCACCTTTGATTGGGATCAACTTATCTAATCATTCTTGTCATCTTCTACATTGTTTAAAATATAGGTCATCGTTAAAAGTTGTACATTTTATCGGTGTATAATAGATGATGGGGCATCCTAATGTATTATTTTCTCATTATTTTGGTAACAACTAGGATCCCCTACTCTTATCCCATCAATGAATGAGTTAAGAGCCTTTGATGGTAGACATTGTTCCCCCTTAGGGATATTACCTAATCTCCCCATCGAGTTAGGTGGTAAGATGGTTTTGATCAATGTTGCAGTCATGACTAGTCCAATGAATTACAATATTCTTGTGGGTTGTGATTTCATGTATTCCATGATTGTTGTGGTTTCTTCACTCTTTCAAGTCATGATATTCCCACATAATGTATGCATCATCGCAATCGATCAACTCTCCTACATTGATTCCCCTCCATAGGATTCTCAAAATAACATCTCACATCATGTTGCTCATATTGAGTCCATGCACACTGTTTCAACCACCATTATTCATGTAACATCCATGTCCCCTAAAAATGAGCACATGCCTCTAGAACCACCTTCTCACCACTTGGGCCTCAAGGATGGGTGGATTCATTCATACTTTGGGGCATCCATGCATGATTCTTCCCCCAAACCCAAAAGAAACCATGATATATCAAATACATTATTCCTAGAAGATGAAGAATTATTTGAGGCCACTACCTCTTTCAGTTATTCTAGTGAGAACCTCCTTGTTGGGCACAAGCCAATTTTGACAAAAAGCCCAATTTTGGAAAATAAATCTTAAATTTGGAAAATGATAGTTGGCAGGAAAAGCAACATGTGTGAGGAAAAGATACATGCAAAGCAGGAAATCATGCAAGGCACGCATGTAGGAAAACCTAACCACGTTAGGGTTAGGTTTTATGTAAGATATTGTAACTTTTGATAAGCTTAAAATTAGTATAAATAAGTACCTAGGAGGTCTAGGTCAGGGTTAAAGAAGATGAGAGAATGTTTCTTTGCTTGGCTAGGAGAACGAATGTAAGATATGATATCGTTTTCTAAGTTGATGAGATGTAGGAGAGTCAAGTAATTATATATTGAGGGTTAGATCACAAGTTGAGGACCCTAGTGTGGTCTAGTCTGCCTCAGAGAGGTTGTCGAACCTATTTCATGATTTTATAGTTGGAATTGTACCGCACGTGGCACCATATCTTGCAGAAATATAAATAAAAGAGACTAAGAAGCCATATTTTTGTGGATGTAGATTAGGAGGGGGTGAACCATGGTAAAACCTATTTTATGTTTGGTTTTTATTGCATATTTACCTTATGTTAGTAGTTAGATGATGAATGGATGAATGAATATTTTTGTTAGATATGTTATATGGTAGATCAGTTAGATTTCATACATAAAATTAATAGATGAATGAATCTTAAGCATGATAGAGAGAAGAACAAGATCAAGGCCTAAGAAGATGAATTGCAATCCTAGATCCCCACTCTTTCCTAGACTGCAAGCACCTGAGCATTGCAGTCACCCATAGAACTATCTCGGGTGAGACTGCACAATACATTATGTGTTTTGTGTTACCTTCTGGTTTACCAGAATGGCTGGAAGTTTTAGAGGGTTTTGTTGGAAACCTATTTAGATATGAACTTGGGTCAGCCAAGAAGTAAATAGAGAGCCTGATAACAAAAAAATGGTTAAGTTTCTGACTAGAACTGCATGGGATTGAGTGACTGGGATCCCTAAAAGAATTGTGAAGATAATGAAGGTATAAAAAGGAATTTGTAGACCATGGAATCCAACAAAGGTGGAGATTGAAATATGGCTGAAAAAAAAGGAGTTATAATTTGTATAGAAAGATAACAGAAACCCTAAGTTAACACCGCGCAAATATCAGGACAAGTATGTGTTTAACGACCTGCATGAGATATTTTTCTATGATTTCCCACATGTGTTGCAGGAGTAGCTACTGAGGCTGAAATAAAACCACCCTACCAATCGAATTAGACAGATCGAGTGGACTCCTATGGAGATCTTGCAGTTACAACAAGTTAACAACAAATTCATGCATGTAGTAGATTTTTTGCTAGACAGTATTGTTGCAGGGTTTATCACAAAATTTGCAATAGATACTATGAATTATTACAGCACAACAGAGAAAGAGTTCCTAAAAGGACCTAGAGGTAGGTATATCAGATCGCTCTATATTTCAATCAATATTTTACCACATAACAATGGTGTGATGACTATGGAAGAAGACATCTAAACTTCCCTGTGTGCATGGGGGAAGGGGAGAGTCACTAACAAGAGGAGGATAAATGGAGGAAGAAATGGATAAGTTAAAGAACGAGGAGGCCATGGACCCAATCATGATGGGGGAAGATCAGATCAAGAAGATCATGGAAACAGATGGAAAGACATGCACTGGAGTACCCTACCAATATAAGATGAATAATAAGAAGAGACCCGTAGCTAACAGAGAGGGATTGGAAAGTGATTAAGAAGATGTAGAGGATCTTCGGGTTGTGGAGACAATTGAGGAAATCCTACATGAAACATATGAAAAGAAGATCAGAGGTCTAAGGGCAAGAACATAAGGTAGAACTCCTATCCATGTCAGTGTCAGTGTGGAACCCATATGCCCATGTGTGACTAATACACTAGAAAGAACACCACATTTTAGACAGTCGAATTTTAGTGGAAGTAAGACAACAAGAAGTGCATCAAATCAAGGAGAAGCAACTAGAGGAGCCAATTTAGGAAGTAGTAGTCAAGAATCTACACCACATGGAGGTAGTATTTCATCACATATCAATATGGAAATACATGATCCCACCATTAGGTTACCATAATTTCAGGGAGAGGTATATGAGGACCCTAAAAAGCATTCATTTATCTGTGAGAAGATCTGGGAAGCAAAGAAAAATCACATATGAGGATACAAAACTTTTGAAGTTAGCTATCACACTAAGAGACTGCATGCTAGATTGGTACACGAGTCTATCTGTAAACAGTCCACCAGGAACAACACAGACTATCACAGATGTCAAGAAGCTACTGATAAATGAATTTCGGAAGCCTAGTTCAGAAGATCAGTACATGAATGAGATGATTGAAATCAGACAGAAACCAGCTGATTTTGTTTGGGATATTGATCAGAGGTTCAAATGGTTGAAGGGAAAGTTGAAATATGTCATAGTTGACATGCAACATAGACATATCTTTATGAATTCACTGCTACGACATCTGAAATGCCCTTTGAGGCAGCAGAAGTTTCAAACTCGGGAAGAGGCTGTACAGGAAACCTTACCACTAGAAGAGAACTAGTATCAGAAGACAGATCCACCAATAGACGAGATAAAGGAGGATCTAAAGAAGCTCACATTTCAACTGAACCAGAATAATCGAAAAGAGAAAAGAGAATTTGTTTGGTGTGCCACATGCAGGAAAAAAGGACACCACAAGAATGCGTTCCCAACTTTCACGCAGTACATGGAAACAGGGCTACCAAACCCTTTGTCAATAGGAGGAAAATGGTGTGATATCACTAAAGCACACGTGCATGATCCATATCATTTTCCAATGATGCATAAGTACCAGATAGTGCCCAAGAATTCATACTGCAATTTTTGAAAATTAGTGGGTCATGATGACAAAGTTTGTAGGACAATGGACTTGATGAGGGAAAGAAATTCAAAAACCTATAAGGTGCAGATAGAAATGATGACAGGGAAATCTGCACCACAGTTTAGCTAGGTACCACCTCCATATAAGAGTTCACAATAAAAGTACAACACTATGCAGCCACAGTATAACACTACGAAACCTTAGTATAACCCCATGTAGTATAATCACGTACGTTAGTACAACACACTATGAGGAGATTGAGGTGGATACAGAGGTGGAGGACGAGGTAGATGAGGATTTGGAAGAGGAAGACATCTAATAGTATGTCATAACTTCCAACAACCAGGACATTATGCAAGTGAATGTCTACTTCCACCTATTACATGCATGTACTGTCACGTAGTAGACCATGATATAGAGGACTATCCAACATTATTAGGAAAAATTCAAGAAAAGAGAAATCAGAATGATCAGAATGTGCAGTGGATTTCTATAGAATCTAGAGAGGATGGGAGGAACATCAACATATTAATTCACAGATGATATAATATAAGAGCTGATGCAATAAGATAGGATCTAGCGGAACACAAATGGGTGAAGAAGAATATTGAACCAAAGAAACAGTTCCATGCAGGGAACGAAAAATACATATTCAAGGAGGCAAGACAAGAGTTCCTCAAACAACATGTTGTGTCTACATAAGGTACGCATCATACTCAGAACATACCAATGTACGAGATGCATTTATTAATGGATCACACCACCAGACTACCACCTATATCCCAAGTAAGTACCATAAAGACCTTTCTGCAAACCTGTGTTAAACTACTAAATGAGCCATCATCTATTAAATTTTTTCAAAATATGTTAGAAATATGTAACACATAGGTAGAGGGGAAGTTAAAGAAGAAAACAATCAATCACCTCCATACAAGAAGGAGGATAAGCAAGGAATTCAGACTAAATGCTAACATTGGAGATTTCAATATGGGGGATATCATACTGGATTTATTCTTTGAGGTAAATGTGTTACCCAAGAATACATGGCAATGTATGGGAGAGCCCACTCTAGGTTATTCACCTGTCCAGTTGAAGCTACAAAACCAACACTGAGTTGTGCCAATCAGAAGGATTAAAGGTGTGACAATAGATTTGGACAGAGTGTGCACTAAGGCAGACTTTGAAGTGATAGAAATAATGGATGGCACGACACCCTATCCATAATTTATTTGCTTGGATTGGGCATTTTATAACCAGGCCATCATCAACGTCAAGACAAGGAAGATGACATTTGAATAAATATAATACATAGTCATTGTGCCATTAGATCCATCAGAAGGAGAAAGGTTTGTAGAGCCCACTTCCTAGATTTGGAGGAAATAAACCAGTTATATAGAACCACAATGTGTGAAGAATGTTATGTAAAACCAACTGTAGATGGGGTACTTAGATGGAGAATAATTAAAGCATGTGATTCCAACTCAGATACAGGTTTGGATAATTGGCAGTATAGGTTACATAAAGTATCCATAAGAAGGTTCACAAGAATAGATTGCACAGTAAGATGGGTGGGTACTGAGATCAAAGAACCTCCCAGTTTTCATGGCATAAATGACTTAGAAGAATTACTAACAGGATACGAAGATTAAGTGTTATGTTAAGCCCTAATATTGGCTCATTACCACTTAATTGGGGCATATTAGATTAGTAATTTTATTTTATTTATGTCGGCTTTAGGCCATTAGTTGTAATTTAGATTAGTAATGTTATTTTATTTATGTCGGCTTTAGGCCATT
>ML808238.1:162850-188821 GCA_009831015.1 Picea engelmannii | reverse complement strand
ACCTCCTAGTATCCTATATATACCAAGGAGACATTTTCATTTTGAATCATCTTTTACTTGAACATTTAAGTGGGGTAAAAGGAGGTTGCCCCCTCGAAGAGGCTTATTATCTGAAATTATCTCTTTTTCAAGGCGTTGAGTACGTTTCCTGAGATTTTTCTATGCTATATTGAAGTTTGGTTCTTAACATGTTAGAGAATCATAGGCTCTTATCCCTATACATGGAACTCAAGGAAACACCTACATGATGGTGGGGTGTGCATGGATAAAAAATTAAGGACTGGTACCAATGTAAGCGACTACTACACATTAGATTTGGCGCAAAGAAGGGGAGCAATAAGATGCAGAGATTTGATGTACAAGGGCACACTAGCAGAACATTTGGAGAAATAAAGAACACTGTGGAGGATGCCACCACCAGAGGAATGACCTCATCACTTCATCCACACATTAGAAGGAATTTTAGAAAATGGGTATATAGACCAGTAACTGCACAGAGGCACTGCATAATGGACAACATTGCAACAAAATTTTACAGTAACCTTCTCATTTGAAATTGTGATCCCCAACATGGATTTAACACTGAAGCAGATAAGTGGGGTTATATTTATTAATGAACCATAAGATGAACTCATGACAGAATACCAACAATAGAATAACTAGACAGTGAAAGAACTATTTTCATGTTATCATGTGCAGGAAGAAGCACCAGATGAATATGACACGTGAAACACACATATTACATAAGTTTAAGGTGAAAGAGAAGTGGAAGGTCCATCCCTGGAGTCATAATTATTTGTTGCGCTAATCAAGGTGAAGAAAGTCAAGATTGGGACAACTGAGAATCCCAAAATGGCCAACATTGGATACTACTGGGATGAAAAAACAATAGAAAGGATAACAGAGTTACTGCACGAGTACAGTGACCTGTTCCCAACAACATTTACAGAGATGAAAGGAATATAAGGAGAGAGGGAGAGATGAACATACCTCTCAAACCATATGATAGATCTATCAGACAGAGATTGTATAGACTAAATCCAATATATAAGAAGAAAGTGAAAGAAGAAATTGACAGAATATTGGAAGTTGGTATCATAGAACTAGTGGAGGAATCTGAATGGATAAGCCCTATGGTAGTTCAAGAGAAGAAACAAGGGGGGATAAGGATTTGTGTATATCTGAGGAAACTGAAGGATTCTTTCCTACATGACCCTTTCCCTACACCTTTTATAGATGAAGTCCTAGAGAATGTGGGAGGCCAGGAATCATATTCATTTATAGATGGATTATCAGGATACCATCAAATCAAGATAGCCCCAGAAGATAGGTAAAAGACTACTTTTTCCACAGAATGGGCATCCTACCAGTACAAAGTCATGCCTTTTGGGTTGAAGAATGCACCAGCCATATTTTCAAGGGTAGTAATAGTTTCTTTTAAGGAGTTCATACATCAGTTCTTAGAAGTGTATTTGGATGACTAGAGGGTATATAGTCTATTATAATACCATGTATAATTGTTAATTCTATTGTTGGAAAGATGCAAGCAATGCCAGATATCATTGAATACCAAGAAGTGTATTTTTGGGACACCATTTGGAATGTTATTGGGCCATATAGTGTGAAAACAAGGCTTGCTAGTAGATCCTACCAATATTGAAGTTATTGTTAATTTACCACCACCAAAATTAGTGCATTAGTTGAGAGCAACATTGTGACATACAAATTACTACAGAAAATTTATAAAAGGGTATGTGCAGATCACTGCACAAATGGAAAGATTGTTAAAGAAGGATACTAAATTTCAATGGAATGAGGACTATCAACAAGGTTTGGATACCCTAAAATAAAATATGGTCACAACACCTATTCTAGTATTCCCATATTAGGAAAAGACTTTTCATGTTCATGTAGATGCATCAGCTATAACACTTGGAGCAATTATGGCACAGCCAGGAGCAAGAAATTTGGACTACCCTATAGCATTTGAAATAATAAAACTATCATAATCAAAGAATAACTACAATACTACAAAAAGAGAAGGCCTAGCTATGGTCTATGCACTCCATAAGTTCATACATTACTTACTAGGAAAACACTTTAAGATGTTCACGGATCATTTAGTCCACAAGTACCTAGTCAACAAACCATTGTTGGGGGGGAGGATTTGTAGATGGTTGTTGTCATTTCAAGAATTTGAATTTGAGGTGATATTCAAACCAGGGAAGTTGAATGCAGGACCTGATCATCTATCAAGGGTCACTAATGGAGAGGAACCTACCAACTTCAAAGATAACTTCCCTGATGCACAGCTTTTTTAAGTACAAATAGCTGAGGAATATTTTGTTGATATCATTGAATATTTGAGCTCAGGGATTGCGCCACAGGAATTTAGCACTGCGTAGAAGAAGAATCTGGTAGTCATAGATGCATACAATCAATTGATTGCAGGACACTTATACAAAATGGGCGCAGAATGCATTTTGAGAAGATGTGTACTAGATCATGAAAGGACTAGAATTTTGGAATAAAATCATGATGGAATAGTTTGAGGACACTATGCAAGAAAATATACAATGCAGAAGGTATTGCGCACAGGAATATGGTAGCTAAAAATTCACATAGATGTCAAGGAATATTTCCATACATGTGATTTATGTCAGAGGGTTGGTAAAACTAACAGAAGGGATGAGATACCCTTGAGACCACAAGTAAATTTCAACGCATTTTAAAAATGGGAAATAGACTTTGTTGGGACAATCCATCCACCATAAAAAATCTCAGGAGCTAGATATATCATTATTGCAACATAATACTTAACAATATGGGAAGAAGTAGCACTAGTAAAATATTGCAGCACAGAGATAACAACACACTTCTTGTTTGAGAAAGTGATCACTAGATTTGGTTGTCCAAGTATTTTTATGAGTGACCAAGGTACTAAATTTATCAAAATTACTATCAAGGATATGACTGAGGATTTTGAATTCTATCACCATAAGAGTACACCTTACCATCCTCAGAAAAATGGAACAGTAGAAGCCTTCAATAAGATCTTGGAGAATTCTCTGACGAAGATATATAATGTCAATAGGGATGATTGGGATTTGAAAATACTAGCAGTAATATGGGCATACAGGACTACATGCAATAAGTTGACAGGACAAACACTATTTAGTTTGGTGTACGGGCAGGAGGCAGTATTCCCATTATAGTTTTTCGTCCCTAGTCTACGCGTAGTAGCAATTACCAACATGAAAGAAAGAGGCGCAGTAAAGGAAAGGATAAACCAACTAATGGAGATGGGAGAGGAGAGGATTCTGGAAGGATTTCATCAAGAAGTATAGAAATCAAGAGACAAATCTTGGCATGACAGACATATCAAGAGGAAGAGTTTTAAGGAGGGATACCTAGTCTTGCTTTATGACAGTAAATTTTTTCAGCATCCGGCTAAATTCATAATGCATTGGTTAGGGCCATATGAAGTGAAGACTGTCACAGATGGGGGATATGTGCAATTAAAATACTTGGGAGGAACAGAATTGAAAGTAATTATCAATGGGAGTCGACTGGAATTGTGCAGTGGCAGTTGACCTCCTAACACTTAAAATTTACAATGCAGTAAGAAAGACATGTACATAGTGTAAGATAGTATAATATAGGATATAAAAATGAAAAAAAGAAATAAAAAGGAGAAAAAGAGGGAAAATGAAATAGAAAAGAGATAAAATACAAAAACAATGGGGAAAAGTTACGCACGACAAACATCAGAAGATAACGTGCAGTAAAAAGTGAACTTGGCTCAAATGCACACAAAAAGGTAAAAGTGAACATAACCTGGTCTATAAAAGGAGGAAAAGGAATAAGAGAAGGAATGTGAAGACCCTAGAGAAGGGATTCACAACAACATACAACTGAATCCCCAACAGGGCGCAGGCAGTAGAAAGAAGCGTAGAGGAGAATATCAACCTCATTACATAGAAAATTAACCAATTTAGGAAAGAGATTGAGGATTTCAAAGATAATATCAATCCCATGGCCCCACTTGAGGTTCAAGAGAAGAGGAAATAAAAAGTTGCACTCCAACTGTCAGAAATGGAGAAACAAGTCATCCCAGCAGCCAAATTATTCGACAAAGAACCACAACTTTGGACAGCGCTAGAGGAATACAAGCAGGTCTAGCAGTGGGACCAAGAGGAAGAAAGGATAATCATAATGAGCCAATACCTCAAGAAGAGGAAAAACAAAATGATCATCATAGAGCATCTGAAATGAATGAAAAATATGAAGAAGTTACAAGCAGAGATAAAATCAACGCAGGCATAGAGGCAGCAAATACAAGCTCGTATGGAACCCCTTCAATAAAAATCATTGTAGATGATTGTGCAATTGGAGGAGGAGGATAAGAGCTTGGCACAAGAAAAGGAAGAGTATGTAGTAATGATCCCGGAGGAGATCAGAGTGCAAGCATTAGAAGCGCTCACAAAGAAGGCCACGTAGTTCTAAGCACGAGGAAGGGAACTTGCAGACAAGTTCCACATCCTAGCATAGGCTGTCGAAGGAGTGAAAACTGCCTAAGTGGATTGGTATGAGCCACATGTCAGTGTTGGGGGCCTATTGGGTGCAGTCCAATTATGAGGAAAATTCCAAATTTGGAAAATAAATCTTAAATTTGGAAAAAGACAGGTGGAAGGAAAAGCAGCACGTGCAAGGAAAATTTGCATGAATAGGAGGAAAGAATGAAAGGAGAGCATGTATGAAAACCTAACCACGTTAGGTTTAGGTTTTTTATAAGAGATTGTAATGGCTAATAAGTTGAAAATTAGTATAAATAAGTACCTAGGAGGTCTAGGTTGGGGTTCTAGAAGGTGAGAAAATGTTTCTTTTCCTACCTAGGAGAAAGACTATAAGATCGGATACCTTTTTGCAATTTGTTGGTTGTAGGAGAGTCAAGTAGTTATATCTTGAGGGTTATATCACATGTTGAGGATCCTAGTGTGACCTAGTCCACCTCACAAAGGTTGTCGAACCTGTTTCGTGATTGTATAGTCAGAATTGTAGTTCACATGGCGCCATATTTTTCATAAATCTAAATAAAAGAGCCTAAGAAGCCAGATCTTTGTGGACGTAGACTAGGAGGGGGTGAACCATGGTAAAAACTATGTTATGTGTGGTGTTTATTTCATATTTACCTTTTTTTAGTAGTTAGATGATGAATGGATGAATGAATAGTTATGTTAGTTTTGTTATCTAGTAGATGAGTTAGATTGCATGCATAAAATTAACAGATGAATGAATCTTAAGCATGATAGAGAGAAAGACAATATCAAGGCCTAATAATATGAATTTCAATCCCATATCCCCACTCTTCCCTAGACTGAAAGCACCTGAGCATTTCATTAACCCATAGAACTATCTCGGATAAGACGACGCAGTACATTGTGTGTGATGTGTTGCCTTCTGGTTTACCAGGAGGGTCTATAGTTTTAGAGGTTTTTGTTAGAAACTTATTCAGATATGAACATGGGTCAACCAAGAAGTAAATAGAGAGCCTAATAACCAACACTCCCTCTAGGTTCTCCAGTCCACTGTTGGCAGGGTCCTAACATATTAATTGGTGCACCCTCTAATATTATCTCTGTGGATAAGGTCATTACTCCCTCTCAAATAAGATCATATCTTAATACTGATAGAGATATCAGGGACTCCAGTTAAATGATGACCAATCATTCCCATATAGGATATATTTCCACATAGTTTAAACTCCCAAGGTGGAAGTTTAAGGAGAGTTTGGGGTATGGTTGAGATCTACTTCATCCCAGAAGTGGTTGAGTCCTGACCAAAACATCAATGTGTTGTTATCGTATCCACGTAGATTTCCTAATTGTTAGTCATGTGGACCACGTACTGGGAACTTTGTATGTTGTTTTATCCCATGTAGATGTGCGTGCAATGTAGTTTTTGAATGTGCATGGAAATTTAGGATCTTTTTTACATATTGTTCTGACTATCTGACGAATCTTGGTTTTGATCCTCTTGTAATTATTGGTTGTATGTTGTGTTTGTGTTGACTATTTCTTCATCGGGTTTATGTATTTGTACGAGCAATATTTTGGTGATAACAATTCTCATTCGAAAAAAACCCCTTTTCCTTTTTATCATACATCAATAACACTTTCCATGTTCATCATTTTACATTTTTTACATCTTGTTTCAATAAAATTGATCTATAGGATCATCCTATCAAATTATACAAGATTACCCTATAGGATTATCCTACAGGATTCTACAGGATCAACCTACATGATCATTTCCACAAATAGTAACAAGCATCCAATGGACAATACCAACACAAGAACTAAAATTTTTAGCATCAACAACATCACAAACCTCAACCATTTCTACATCAAGTACAAGCATCAGGACAACAAAATTACATTTCTACAAGATACTTTGTATCCTGTAGAAAATAACCATCATGCAAAAACAAAATTATACATGATACTCTGTATCATGTAGAACACATTAAAGCCACCATATCTGAGATATTTTTATTTAAGGAAAGTCTTCAACATCGATATCAAAGATAAAATGTTCAACACCGATAGCAAGAAAGGTGTATTCAAATCACCAAGTGAGCCATCAACCAAGGAATGGAGACCAACAATACAACCTATCATTACTCCATCAACCTACAAACAAAATTCAAATGAATGTAAAGGTAACATAGGTAACACAATCATATTCCGTCTCTAATATTTGTTAAGCCTCATACAATTATATGCATGCTAATTTTATATGGTCAAAACATTTATAAAATGTCTAACTGGTGATGAGAATAACGATGTCCAATTTTCTTGTCAGAGGGGGGTGGCATTAATTCATGTTAAGACTTAACTAACACATTGAGATAAGTGTTTAAGTGGAGGATCATTTCAAAGAGTCATTAAAGACCACAAAGGAACAAATTAAGGAGTACTTAAGACATTAGTCGACACATGTGACAAGGCAGTAGTCTAAGTCTAAAATTTGGGCATAACTCAAAGTAAAGGGGTAATTAGAACACGATCTCAAAATAGTGAGAGAAGAAGGGTGATTTTGAGATGTGATAAAAAAGGAGATATGATCTTGCAGGTTATAGAAGACATACAAAGGAGCTACAGAGATAAAACTTGTTTCAGGGATAGGGTTGTTATAGGTATCCAAACCCTCATATCCAAAGAAATCACTCTTCATTGTTTAAATATTATTATATATTTTTTGGACTTCTATGGCTTAAGAAAATATGTTCGTTGTTATGGTTTATATGAGTTCTTGAACAAACAATGCATCTCCTGTAGAAACCATTATTACACAATCTTGTAGAACACAATCCTATAAAAATC
This sequence comes from Picea engelmannii, assembly GCA_009831015.1. Lineage (NCBI taxonomy): Eukaryota > Viridiplantae > Streptophyta > Pinopsida > Pinales > Pinaceae > Picea > Picea engelmannii. Next base: position 181,436 of record ML808238.1, on the reverse strand, counting down.
TGATTGCACAGTCCCTATAGCAACGATTGTTGAAAGACTATCTTGTCCTAAATTTGCTGAAGAACCCTCATATTTTCCAAAGTAAATTCTTGCTTCAATTTTCTAGATACCATAATTACCTAAAGCAAGCTCGAGCTGTCGTACTCTCTAAATAAGTGCCTCTACAAGAAAGCTATAACCAATTTTTCTCTCATTTTCTCTCTTCAAGGATATTTCCCTTGATACCATCCTTGAGAAATTTACTCATTAACATCAACCATGGGAGATTTGTTTAAAAAAATGGAACCAATAGAACCTTCTAGGGTCTATGATAATCCAGATATATTGGAAATATTTAAAAAGTGTAACTAGTTGGGATATTTTGAAAGACTTAGAGGGCATGATGATGAAGTTTCCATGGAATTATCTCTAAATATTTAGAATATATAGGAGCAAGAGTATCTGGCCATAGTAAGAGGACTGATAATTAGAATCAAATAAGCCTCCATCAACATGATATCTAGTCTACCCATGGGTCTCCCCTGGGATAAATAGGAGAGAAAAGAATCCATTAATGCTAAAAATGAATTCTTCCTCCCAAATTTAAAACTCTATGAAGACAACAATGGTATCAAAATGGAAAGTCTACCTCATCCTTGGATAGAAGTATACTATCACATAATAAAGTACATCACATGTGAGGGAATAATGAGTGTGGTATATGCCTACCACTTTAGGCTTCTACACCATATCGGACACCTTTCAAGTCAGGAACCACACAAGAACCTGAGAATTCCTTACTTCCTCCTCTATTCATTGATCTCATGGGTTAGAGAAGACAAGAAAATGAGCCACGAAGCTAAAAATAATTCCAAGGATAGGGTTGTTACATGTATCCATTAAACCCTCATAGAAAAAGAAATCGCTCTTCATTGTTTAAATATTCTCAACTTTTGTTTGGATTTCTATGGTTTACAAACGTCTAATCATTTATAGGGTTTTGTATTAGCTCTTGAGAAAATAATATGTGTCCTATATAAACCATATTTACACATTCCTGTAGAACACAGTCTTGTAGAAATACAATTGCACGGTTCATATATGAACGATTTTGGAAATACTATTTTGTCTTGAATTTGTTGAATAACCCTCATAATTTCCCAAGTAAATTCTTGTTGAAAATTTATAGATTCCATAATTACCTAAAGAAAGATTGAGTTGTAATATTACTCTCTAAACAGGTGCCTTTACAGCAAAACAATAACCATTTTTTCTCTCATTTTCTCTCTTCAAGAATTTTTCCGCTGAGATCATCCTTGACACTTTTACTCATCAACATCAAACATGGGAGTTAGTTTTAAGAAAAGGGATCCAAAAGAACCTTCAAGGTTCTATGATAATCCATAGATATTGGAAATATTTCAAAAGTGTAACTGGTTGGGATATTTTGAAATACTTAGAGGGTATAATGATGAAATGGCCATGTAATTTGCTCTGAAGTTTCAAAATATCCAGGAGAAGGAGTATGTGGCCACAATAAGAGGATTGATAATCAGAATCAATGAAGACTCCATCAACAAGATATCTAGTATCCCCATCAATCTCCCTTGGGATAAAGAGGATAGAAAAGAATCAATTTATCCCAAAAATGCATTCTTCCTCCCAAATGAAAAACCTGATGAAGAAAAACTATTATTAAAAGGGAAAGCCTCTCTCAACCTTGGAAATAAATGGCATATCACAAAATCAAGTACATCACATGTGAGGGTAGAATGAGTGTGTTATATTCCTACCACTTTAGGCTTCTACACCAGCTCATACACCCTTCAAATCAATAACCACACAAGAACCTGATAATTCCTTACTTCCTCCTCTATTCCCTAAAGGAAATGAGCCTAAAAGTGAAGAAAGGAAAACAAGAATTTGTGGCACATCATGATATTATAAAAATGAAATTTTCTTATGCCCTCAGGAGTTTGAAGCACATAATTTTGTGGGAAGATTTCATAAATATGGATCAGCAAGAATTTGAAGAAGCAAAGGAAGCAACGAGTGAAGAGGATGAGAAAAAGGGGGAAGAACCTAAAAGAATAACTAGACCCGAATGATCAAAATAACAAAAAAAGGAGAAAAAGAAGAAAATAGGTGAAGAATACAAAGAAGTGGATGATGTTGTAAGTGCACTAGGGAACCCCTATATCAGTCTCCTAAAAATCACTAGTGTGGAATGGGTTCATCCCAGGAAGAGAATGTATAGCATAATAAAAAGGAGTTAAAATAAAATCCCAACTCCAGTTATTGCACTCACTATTACATCTCAAGTAGAAGAGGTAAAATATTCTCCTAGTACAGAAGTATCAAAAGAAGCAAAAGGGAAGGAACCTCAAGAGGAGACAACAATAAAACAAGAAAAACCTCTTCCTATTGAAGGGACCTTTAAGACAAACACCCCTATCAAGAAGCTCCAAATTATTTAGGAAAATATTCATATCATGACAATGCAAAAAGTGGAGTACAACCAGAAATTGAAAATGGAAAACTAGAATCTACAACAACAACTGAATAAGGAAAAATGAGAATTGCTTGATAATAATGAACGGGGAGAAATTATGGGGGATATAGTAAAAATAATATCCAATGTATCTTCAGAGACACTAGACTACAGACCACCTTATAGGACATACACATGTTCCTAAAGGAGCAGTGACATAAGAATCAAAATGAACACTTGGTGTAGGGAAGGCAGTTTTGGAAAAAGAACAATGAGAAGAGATGAGATATAGGGAAAAGGCATAGGATCAAGAAGATAAAGAAGATTAGGAATATCAATAAAGAAAAGAGAAGAAAGAAAAGAGAAGAAAGAAGAGAAGACAGGGGACAAGAAAGAACAACTCTCAAAAAATCTGGGAAAACCAGTCGAGCATGAGATGTATCAAGATCATAATGAGTTGTCACCAACCGAGCATGACTGATATCCAACTCATTATGAGATGGAAAACAAACCTGAAGAAAAGGAATAAAAGATGAAAAATACCGATGAATTCGGGGATGAGATTCAAGAACCTCTAAGATGATTCTTAGTTTTGGTTGTTATTGTAAGATATTGTGTGTGTAAAGAAGCTACCAACATAAGAAGAGTATTTTGTGTATTGACCATCCATTGTAGCGCAGAGCACAACAAGAATGTCATAAATATAAGAAAGAAGAAAATAGTTTTTGGACCTAGCCTAGGAGGGGGTGAACCACAATAACTCTATGTCTAATTATGTTGTTGAATGATTATCCATGTCTCTTTTGTGATAATTCTTGCATTTACTGTGGATGAATTTTTATCTTTGGTGATATTGTCGATAGATTACTGCAAAATAGATTTAATTGTATGTTTAACCACTAAGTGACATGAATATGGACTGATATTCATATATAATTAAGTAACAAGGAAATATTAACTAGGATTTACTACGTGAAAGGATCATGTATTTATGATAGAGCGTGTCTCCCTCACCGCAGCAGAATATTGGCTCCTGGAGTCCCCATAAGGATACCTTGTGTGAGAATTCACCTACTGTTAGGTGATGCAAAAAGGGTCGGTATATGTAGGGTTTTGTTGGACTAATTACCTTGAAACCTAGGTCTTGAACCTATTCACACACATGCCAACAAATGGTTTTGTTGTCAGTACCTAGAAGATGGAAGTGAGGGAATATTTTGGAGACCAATGAAGAAGGAGATAACCGAATGGCTGGAACAAAAAGAACAAGAATTTTATCAGAAGGAGAATAAAAACCTCGCTTAAAGAATAAGTAATGGCTACAAAGGTATGTGTGCATAGACTTGCATGAGATATTTTTCGGTGAATTTCATAATATTTTAGAAGAATGGTTGGAAATATTCATGGAAATGACTATTAGACATAGACTAGTTGTGGAAAAGAACTGGACTTTTGAACTAGTGAGATGAGTGGAATCAGTAGACAATAGGATGTCCCATCTAGTGGAATTTTGGTTGGATAGTATATTGGGAGGCTACGTAAAAAAAAAATCAGTAGACTATACCTAGCCTTATGGTGTCACAGAAAGATACTTCTTTAAAGGTCTGCGAGGAAGACTCTGAAAATCATTATATACCAGGACAAATATGTTGCTATGTGACAAGGAATTCATGATGATGGAGTCAGACAACTAAATAATTTTTCACATAACAAAGGGACTAGGGTTGTTGGCCAGGATATGACCCAGGGGTAGGAAAAATGGACAAAGGAAGGGAAGACTGAGAATGTAAGAGAAAGATGAAGGGATATTAGAAGGAGAAGATAGTTTGGAGTTCTATGCGATGGGATAAGGTACAAGAAGTTGAGAAATGTGTCTAAAGAGAGAGAGAAGCACAGTGAGTACTTGAACATTGCGAAGATATCCATATCATAGAAGTACAATAAACAAAGGGAGAAGAAGAATATATCTAGTTCAGTCCAGTGATAGAGGAACCAATAAGTCCTTCCTGAGCCGAGTCATGGGTTGAAAAAACAACCTCATGTGTGTCACCTGAATATGAGACAATAGTTGAAGACCTTTCTCAAGCACTTGGAATCAATAAAGGAACTTAGCGCAACAATAACTAGAGAAATAGTAGCAATACAGTTAAACATAATCCACCAGTATCACCAGGAAGGGGTCCTACACACATCAATATGGTGGGAGTAGATAATAAACTTATATTACTAGAGTTTCAAAGGAATTGTATCTGAGGACCTAGAACAACACTTATGCATATGTGAAACCATTTGGACTGCAAAGAATGTCCATGATGATGGCGTAAAGATCACACAGTTGGAAAAAACCTTTAGAGGAAATGTGCTAGTTTGGTACATGAACCTCCAAAGTACCACAATACCATGATAGACAAGGACTTTAGTAGATATTACACAAGCATTATTAAAGGAATTCAAGAAACCAAAGTATGAGTCACAGTACATTACTAAAATCAAGGAGATCAAACAAGTACATACTAGGTTCGTATGGGAGTTTGATTATAGGTTCAAATATGTGATGGGGACATTTAAATTTCAAATACTCGATCAAAAACATAGAGAGTGATTCATTGCAAGATTGTTACCTCACATTCGTAGTTCTTTAATGCAATAAATGGTTACATCGCAGTCTAAGGTGCTGGAAATTTCTATGAAACTAGAAGCCTCTCCGTTCGGAGATAACAACAGAATGTAACACATACAGAACAAATTAGATGCACTAATGATTCAATTGGTAGAAATAACAAAGGGGAAATATAAATGAGAACAGGTTTGGTGCACCAAATGTAGGACTCAAGGTCACCACAAAGATGAATGTCCAGCCTTTGCACATTACCTAACAGTCAGAGCACCAATCCTACTACTAGGAAGAGGATACTATGAGATATGCAAGAAATGGGGACATAACCCCCATGAGTTCCATATATTATAGAAATATCAAAGTACCCCAAGAATCTTATTCTATAGTTTTTTCAAGTTAGTGGGACATGAGGACAAGGAATGTCGAGAATTTGATTTGATGAGGGAGTACACATCATACATGTACATAATTTAGGAAGAGAACATTGTGATAGAATGGGGAGGTAAGTATAATACACCAAGATGATTTAATCAAGGAAACCAAGGAGGATTTAGTAGGGGTCGAGGTATAAAAAACTTCGACAGAGGAGGATGATTCCCCATGATATGATATAACTATAACCAACCAGGAAACCTAGCGCAAGATTTCCAAAATCCCTCTACAACATGAACTTATTGTTAGGCATTAGAACATGCGATAGAGAACTCTCCACAACTGCAAGAAAAATGGCAGGCCAAAGGGAATCAAAATAAGAACCTGAACATTCAAAATATCTCAGCTGATATAAGGGACAAAGGACCCAAACTCCCAGTCATTACACGCGGGAGGAATGTGGGAGGAATTGTTGTGACAATAGTGGGAAGCATAAACATTGTATGTACCATATACTCTCAATAGGCTTCCCACTGATGATCAGGCCATGACCAAAGGATCACTACAGAAGGTAAGCACATTAGGAAAATTTTTGAAACATTTCCTAGAGATGGTCGAAGATGAAAAGGCATTCAATACATTATTCTCTATGATTGATCATTGTGTTCAAGGAAAGGAAGTCCCTACTGAAAATAAATCAGTGAACTAGCTACTGTGCAAGAAAAGAACCAACGGAGAATTCAGATTCAATGTGCAAATTAGAGAATACAACATAGACAATGTCATCTTAGATTTAGGGTCCAATGTGAATGTGATACCAAAGAATACATGGGAGATTATGGGTAAACCAAATTTAATATGGTCACCCATCCAATTGAGACTATCCAGTCAATACAAAATAGTACCTATTGACAGACTAACATGAATACCTATGAATATAGATGGAGTGCGCAACATCGCAGATTTCAAATTTATTGTGATTTTGGATGACATTCATCCATACCGAGTGATAATGGGACTGTTACGGGCCTTCTATAATCAATCCATTCTCAATTTAAAAAAGAGAGAGATGATATTTGAAGTAGGAGACCTAAACGTTATTATGCCCTTAGACCTCAAAGAAGAAAGGAGGTACATAGAACCAACAAAGAGTGATGAAATTGATAACCTATATAACATGACCATGAGGATGGAAAATTATGTTATCCCCACTGTAGAAACCACACTGAGTTGAAGAAGCATCAATTTGTGCACATCATATTCAGAAGAAGGTCTATAAAATTGGTAGTAGAGAATGCATGAAGCCTCAACACGAAAATTTGCACGCATGACCAAATCAGTACATTGGATTAGAATAGAATTGTGCAAACCACATAAGTATGATGGGTTGGAATATATAACAACATTTTTATAGACATTTGAGGCACATGTATTGGAGAAACATAGGCTACTAGCACTGGACATTTTATTGAAAGCCACCCCAACAAGATGGTGGCCAACACACGAAGAAAATGTGGAAGATTGGAAACAGTATAGGAGACTAATCCAGATAATATTAAATACTGATGACGAAAAAGTATAACGGGGAAGGAAACCAAAAATATCATGTTGTGTAGTGTGAAAAAGCATGGAAATCGATCCCAGGGAAAGAATGGAAACATAGGTTCATACATACCCTGATACCATTCCAAAGAATTAGTACCTAGAACTGGATATGCACAGAGATACAAAATAATGGAATTACATAACTCAAATATTCCAGGAAACATTTATCTTTTAGAATGAATCACCCCTCATAAGTACAACACTATAATCTATTAAAGGGAAAATATTCATTAAAGTTGACTCAGTGGCAGTAATACATGTATGTGGCACACATAACGCAACTATGGTCATTCACATGTTGATGGAATGTTACAATGTGAATAAGGAGGATCGGGATGAGGAAGATCCATGAAACGTCCAAGTACCAGAAATAGAATGGGAATGAACAATTGAGGGCCTAGAGATGGAATCTACAACATACGCACAACCAGTCAAGATAAGAAAAGTTAATATTGGGACAAAAGAATGCCCTAATTTTTCATGGATATGAGACTAATGGGATAAGGAAACCATATAAGAGATATCATATCTATTGTGTGAATACCAAGAATTATTCTCTAGTACCTTCTCAGAGATGAAATGGATAGCGGGCGAGCTAGGGGATATAAGGATTCCACTAAATCCAGACGCTAAACCAGTGAAACAGAGACCCTACAAGTTGAATGCAAGATATAAAGAAAACGTAAAGGAGGAAATAGACTTCATGCTAAAGGTAGGAGTCATCGAACGAGTCAAGGAGTCGAAATGGATAAGTCTAGTGGTAGTGCAGGAAAATAAATCAGAGGAATCAGAATCTACGTCGACCTTGAGGAAAATGAATGATGGGTGCCTACATGATCAATTCCCAACACCAGTCACAAATGAAGTACTTGAAAATGTAGGCAGACAAGAAGCTTATTCATTCATAGATGGTTTCTTAGGCTTCCATCATATAAGAATTGCACAGGAAGACAAATGAAAAACTAGATTTGTGACAAAATGGGGAATGTTTGAATACACAGTAATGTCGTTTGCATTAAAGAACACATCTATGATATTTTTAAGAGTAGTTGTTGCAGTGTTTAAGAGTTTATTCACAATTTTCTTGAAGTCAACTTGGTTGAATGGACTATATTTATCCTATTATGAGATCATGTCAAATTTCTAAGATTGATGTTGGATAAGTGTAGAAAACATCAGATATATTTAAACCTAAAGAAGTGTATTTTTTGCTCACCATTGGGAATATTTTTGGGACACATGGTATGTAAACAAGGCTTGATAGTGGATCCCACCAAGATTGTAGTTATTATGGATTTACAACCACCCACATCAGTCAAGAAGCTACGTGAGACATTGGATCATACCGATAATTATGGGAAATTTATCAAAGGATATGTGCATATTACAGCCCCATTGGAAAAATTGTTGAAAAAAGACATGAAGTTATAGTGGAATGACGATTTCCAGAAAGGCCTCAACACACTAAAAAAAAAAGTTAGTAATTGCACTAATATTAATTTTCCCTGACTGGAACAAGGAATTTCATGTACACATGGATAAATCATCGATAGCATTGGACGTGATCTTGTCACAGCCAAGTGACGTAGACATAGAACACCCAATTTATTTTGCAAGTCGAAAACTATCAACAACGGAGAAAATTTATGCCACAACAGAACACGAGGGATTGGCTATGGTCTATATGCTGTAGAAGTTCAAACACTACTTACTAGGTTCACACATTAAGATGTACACAGATCATTTTTTGCTGAGATATCTTGTCAACAAGACAGTGTTGGGGGGAGGATTTGTAGATGGCTCCTATTTTTCCAAGAGTACGACTTAGAGGTTGTAGTAAAACCAAGTAAACACAATGTAGGACCATATAATTTGTCACACATATATCATTTGTCACACATACTATCGAGAGAAGAGGTAGGAAACCTAGATGATAGCTTTCCAGATGCACAATTATTTTTGGTTAAGATGGTAGATGACTACTTCACAGACATTTTATAGTTCTTAATCATAAGTTTGGCCCCCTGAGACATGGTGGTCACATATAAAAAGAAGTTGGTAGTAAAATATGCAGACTACCAATTAATTGTAAGAAGCTTACATAAACTAGATGTAGATGGAGTACTACGACGCTGCATAGTCAAACACAAAATACCAATGATATTGGTAGAAACAAACGATGGGATAATAGGAGGACATTATGTAAGAAAAGAAATTGCACATAATGTCTTACGCGTAGGGTTATGGTGGCCTACACTCCACAAGGTCGCAAAAGAATACTGTCAGACATGCAATATGTATCAAAGGGTCATAAAAACCTCTAGAAGGGATGAGATGCCCTTGAATACAAAAGATACATTACAATATTTTGATAAGTGGGATATCGAATTCATTGGACCAATCAAACCACCAGAAAGAATATCAGGGGATAGCTACATCATTAAATCAACATAATATATAACTCGATGGCAGTTACCGATTGTAGCACACTTTTTGTTTGAAAACATAGTAAATCAATTTGGATGTCCTCAAACATTGATGAGTGATCAAGGGATGCACTTCATCAATAAAACCATAGCATCCTTGACTGAAGAATTCCAAATGCACCACCAAAAGAGTACACCATACCACCCACAGGTGAATGGCACAATGGAAGCATTCAACAAAGTCCTAGCGAATGCAATAACAAAAATCTACAATGTGGGAAGAGATGATTGGGACTTAATAATCCATGCGATATTATGTGCATACAGGACAACTAGAAAGAAGTTGTTAGGTAAAACACCGTTCAGGCTGGTATACAGACATGAGGCAGTAATTCTGATGGAATTTTTTGTACCAAGATTGTGCATCACAACTATCACAAATCTGTCAAATTCAGGTGCAATACATGAACTACTATCACAACTAGTCCAGCTTGAGGAATTTATATTTTCCACAGGGTTGCATCAACAAGTGCAAAAGGAAAGGGGAAAACAATGGAATGACATACACATTAAGTCGAAAAACATTGAGTTAGCCAACTTGGTACTACTATATGATAGTAAATTTAGGCAGCACCGAGGGAAGTTCTTTATGAACTGGTTAGGACCATATGTCATCAAGGAGGTAATAGAGGTAGGTGTTGCATAGTTGGAAATGAATGGAGTAGTCCTGAAAGGCAGCATGAATGACAATTGGCTAAAAATATTCGTGAGGGATGACAAGCTGCGAAATAGGAAGAATAGTGAAAGGAAAAAAATGTGTGCATACATAATGATAATGGAAACAATGCAGGTAGGGGAAATGGTGCCAACCTGAGAATCCCGACACAAAAATGGTCAAGTATGCAGTAGTAAATACACTGTCCCACACGACGAGATAATTGTCAAGTACTAAAAAGAATGAAACAATAGTTACGGGGGGATAAGGTCAACTCATAAAAATAACATTTATAACAATGCATACAGTCGCCAGAAGGCCCAATCATAAAGCCATCATAAATACAGGGAGTAAAAGAAAAGCGTTGCCAATATGAATGATTTAGTGGAAGTACACTACGAAAATCTACTAGTGGATTTTGAAATAAACTCCATTAAATCAAGCACCTGTCACACTACGGGCAGAGGATACAAACCGAAAGGCACAAATATTAATGCACAACTATAAAATAGAGCAGAAAATTAGTTAGGATTTCCAAACATGGGATATTGTTACTTATAAGTTATAATAAGAACCGAGATTACACATCTAGAGTGAAACATAGAGTACTAACAACTTCCCAAGCTAAGTTAACGAAAGAAATGTTGCCACCCAAAGCCACGGGACCAGCAATAGCGGTACCAAGAAAGATTCACAACAGAGTGGTCGCAGTCGAACCAGAGATTGAGGAAACCCTGGGTGCATCCTCATCGGAGCCGAGGTTCCCTCACAACTACATACCCCCAAGAAAGGATGATGCCCCACTAGTCACACTACAAAATAATCTATATTATATGATGGTGACCCAAGACATTCCAGAGGAATCCATCATCGACTAAGATATGTTAGGGAGGGTACCTTAGTTGAAATATGTCAACCATGAAATTACCGACATGGAGAAGTTCCCTGAGATTGTGCGTCATGAATATCTGGAACTTAAAATATATCCACTCATAGAACAGAGCATACCAGTGGTCAAGGTTTGGGCTACAGGATTGGAGCGATCAAGCCTCTTTAAATTGTTTGAAATCTCAAACTTCGGTCACAATAATGAAGTCAATGCCTACGTCAAACTCCTACTATCTTGTGTATATGGGGGGTACATGTGGCTAGACATTCCAATTTCAATTAATATAGACATGATAGCATGAATCACTAGACTTCCCAACCAGGGGAAAGACCTTGCCACATTATTTGTAGATAAGAATACAGAAAGAGAAAAGACAGAGGAAATGTGAGTGAAGTTCTGCACAGCTAGAGGGGTGCATGGCTTGGATGTGCCAATTATATGTGACCCCACAATTCAAATAGCTACAGACATTCTAGCATGAAATTTTTTACTAAAATGCAGTAATGATCAAGTCCCAACATGGGTAGTATCTACTACAGAGCATTGTGTAGAAGTCACTACAATGAGCTAGGCCCATTTCTTACTAAACCAATTCCTACTGGATTGTGCCAAATCCCAAGAAAAAGGGATGGATTTTCACTACCCCTAGCTATTAATCTTGATTTCCTTCACAGTATGGGTAGAGTTGGGGATGCACATTTTTTTAGGGTTGAGGGGGAAGTTGTGTGTAGCGACAAAACACCAAAAATTTTGGTTCTCAACAATCAAAAGGAGGAAGATGGACACCAACATATAATTAATTCTCTATGGTGAAATAATTTGACAAAGTATCCAGAACGCACTGCACATGTCACCATAGCTGGTGGAGTCATACAGCCCAGTCGCAGAATTCCACACTAGTAGGCATCATATGTACATCAAAGCCAGGAAGGATCCCAGGAAGGAGTGGGTCCAAATGAAATAAAAAATAACTGAAGAAGAAATCTAGTTGGCCATGCAGGATTGGGAACTAGACTGGAAGGTACTAGCAGAAGGGGATGAAACAGCGCAGGGGGGAACATTGAAGTGGCACAACATACAAATGTAGAAACAAACCCTCCTGAAAATGTTGCAGAGGACATCGATCGAGGAAATGATGCATAGGAAACTGATTGAGGTTATGGCACAAAGGAAACACCTGAAACAAGGCCAACAAATCAACCTCCACATCCCTTACCTCAAACAGGAAGGAAATGGCAAGACCATAGCCCAGGTTCATCTACATGGAAGAAGAAAAAGGATAAGAATCCAAAAGTCATCTATGCACTAACAGATGACAATATGAACATAATTGGATATTTACTAAGGGACACCACAGAAGAATTCCTCAAAGAGACAACAAAGAAACAAGAATCCCTACAAATGAAGGTGCGGGACTAATGCTTGAGGCTACAAAAATTATTGGAGGTAGTCCAATTGGAACCTACGTACGGAGCATAAACATCCCAAGGAGTCATATCAGTGGAAGCATGAACTTTGGTATCAAGGAAGATGACAGTAGCATCCAGAGTACTAAAGATCCTAGTACAAAAAGTTGGGTTACCAAAACTTGAAGTACAAGAGAAGTTGAAAGGCCTAAGCCATGCAGACTTAGTCATATCCTAGATTCCAATGGAATTATTATATGGTTTTCACACTGGGATCACCCAGTAAATATTGTTTTTGGTAAACACTGTAGCCAATGAGTTGGAAAAAGTAGAAGCTGATAAGTTATAACTAGAGAAACAGTACACCACTATGTTGCAGGAAATGTCCGCAGTAGAAAAACGAGTGGAACTAGAAGAAAAGGAGAAGAGAGAAGAAGAGGGAAAGGTAGATAAATCTAGGATATAAAAGAGTGAAGTGAAAGGAAACACCACCAAATCCTTGAAGGAGAAGGATGAAGCCGAATAGATGGAACAGAAAGTGCACACAACACTCCAAAAACTATACAAGGAGGTCCCAGAAATACTGGTTGTGGTAGAGGCCATGTGTTATTCACAATTTTGGTCATCATGATGATGTTATGATGATGGAAAATCAAGCTCTTCATTAAGAACACTTTCTTGAGAAAAGTTACATTTGTCTGCTTCCAAAAATCAAGCTTTTAAGGGAGGTTCACAGGCTACCTATATATTTGCCTGCGAGAATGCCTGATTCTCGCAGGCTGCATTAAGCTAGGGTGCGAAGGGTTAGCACTGTAACTAACTGTCAGGGTGAAAACATGTTCCAAAGGAAGGAAAAAGATAAAATCTCGAACCTTCTGGAAGAGAATCTTCTAGAAACATGAGTTGGCTTCGAATGGTTATTCAGGTGCTGGCATTCCAGATATCTTGGGATCATTTCCTATCCAAGTAACTAATCTATCTTCTCCTATATATTGAGGAGATTTCTCATGGAAAGGGTTAAGAAGAAGAGGAATAAGAAGAAAGCTAAGGAGAGATTGATTGGAGAATTATTGAAAGCATGTATGAAGGACTGATGCTACAGCAGCTAGAGGCAACAGCAAGGTCATCAAAAGTGGTTGATTTTCTTCATGCATGAGCAAGTGTGTGTGTCAGAGCTAGGAGCCATCGAAAGGAGACCTACGACATCAAGGCTCAAGTTGTAAGTTTCACTTTCAATTAATTTAATACAATAATGTGTCCCTTTCCCATAAAGATGATGTCACTTTATTACATAACTCCTTGATCATATGTATAGACTAGCCATTGAATACATTAATCTGCCTTTACTTCGATTGGTTTGTATTGTTGTGATCTGAATGGCACAAGAGCATTGGAGTGAAGATTGGAACAACAGAGACCTAAGGAAAGCGTTCATAAGGTATGTCCATGATCCTCATCTCTTAGTTCATTCAATAGGCTAGATCTAGGGAAAGTGTATTATTATGTCCTGTTTTGTTCTAGATCTAGGTGGATCTAGGGAGATCGGTTTGTTTCTGCACTTACGGATTAATCCTGAAACACCATGGTAGAAGAAGAAGTAGTAAATATTAGTGAGGATATCAAAGGCATTAGCATAAATATCAATGTTATGAGGAAAATCTCTCTATGTCTAGGGAAAACCACAACAGACGGAAATGAATGAAGAAATAAACTATATTCCCAAGTATGATAGCAAGACAGGATAAAAGGCCTACCTCGTCCAGACATTTGATGAAGTCCACTATTGGGCACTTGACCCAAAGCAATATACCTACAACTAGTCCTCAACAACCAAGCTACGCAAGCATATGGTGATAATATATTATGTTAGCACATTCAATAGCATAATCCATTAGAAGTCATAACAAATACACCCATGGAATAATAATTCAAATATTTGGAAGATATCAATTGGACGAGAAAAGATTATTTCTATTGAGATATAATCATCATAAGTGAATAAGTTACAAACTTCTGTGTCAATATGGTTCGGAACCAAGAAACTAGGTTCCTTCCATCCGGGCCTCCACCACTTCAATCCTCCACCAAAGGCAAGCCCATGTAAGAGAGAAAATGGAGTTCTCACTCAATAAGGGAAGAGATTAGGGGATGAACATTGTGTTCAAACTTAAAGGATAAAGGGATGCAGACTCAATGTGAAGTGAATAATTCCTCAAGAGTAATTTTTCTCTCATAGTTGAATTCTTTCTCCTCTTTTCCATAGCTCAAAATTGGCCCATTTATAGCCTTCAAGTGGAACTGAAGGGCTGAGTCAGAACGTTTCCAGTATATGGAAGGCCAAGGATCATTGATCTCCTATTGTGACATGGAAACTAGACACCATTTTTCAATTATGGGAACATTTCTCGATGTACATGGGTTTTAGTGGTGCAACTTGTGTATACACATGTTGTATAGTAGGCAAGGTGTGTATATGTGGAAAAATGTATTTTTATCTCTGGGATTTGCAAAAAGGGATGAAAAGTTTGCATGGGGAAATGGAAAAAGACCAAGGTGCAATATTGCATGGGGTGAGGTAAATATTGCTATAACATATGCCCCCTAATGTGTGAGGTCAGAGGAGTATCTGCGATGGAGACAATACATTATAAAAACCCAGAAGTGGAGTGATGGGGAACCAGCTGGAAGAACTAGTTGCTCATTACATTTTGCACTGACTTTGCATACATGGATGCCAATTTGAGTTACACTACAGATCCATCTGAAAATATACCAAACAATTGTTTGTGTCCATGAATAGTAAAATACAAATGCGGTTATATTCCAAAGGTTGTCATAGTCATGAACAAGGCCCGGTAGAACTAGTCTCAAAATCAATCTGAATATATCTATATACAATGGAGTACAATTTGATCTCCCATGATCACTAAAGTCATATAGGTATTGGTCCAATGAAAAGGAAGAAAGCAATCAGGAAAGTTGTGGTCAGATACTGATGTCTTCAAGTCTTCTACACAGTCTACCAAAGGTACAAGCCTACATCATGTGAATAAAGGAGTTGAGTTCAAACACAATGAGACTTAGTTTGATTACCAGTCATTGAGGTATATTGTTAAGAAACGCAAGACAAACTAATGATGATGAAAGTAGGTATCAAGGCACCAAGTACATTCTTGCAAGTGTGAATAAAGGATTTGGGGTTGAAGACTTGAAGAATCCATCAATCAGGAAACATTGATGTATTCCCAATTGTTGATGGCAAGAGAACTTAGCACTAATGATTGCAAGCCTCAAGGTACTCATAGGAATATAGGCCTTGTTTCCATAATAGATGAAATGAAGTTGATGGAAGCAGACCCACTGAAAGGAGATCATTAAGGAATATCTCATCATTCAGCACGAGGTACAAAGCATAAGCTTCATGATTTATATGAAATCGAAAAAATACCATGTTCATGAACCAAAAACCCTGTGCGCCTTTCGCATGTGCCAAGTGCAAGCAGTACATGAAAAATACCATTTGAATATCAGCCAATGAGGAAAATTGTTGACAAAGGAGAGGAAACCACCAATAAGGCTAATGGAATACAAGACACTGCATGAATCCCAATGTGTGAATAGATGTTTTTCCGTCGAACACAACGGAAACCACCCATTCAATGACCAATGATGAAATGTCGACTATTGGGTTCAAGGTTACCTACCAATGATGGAAGTAGGACCAAGGTGTGTAATAGGACTACAACATCATGTGATTCTAAGATAGACTGAGGGTATGGCTGACATCCAATGTCAAGAGTTCTAAGGAATGGCTGACATTGGTTGATAAACTTCCTTTGAACAAGAGCATGATACACATGGAATACTCTGACAGCATAGACTCAATGATGAAA
Source organism: Picea engelmannii (assembly GCA_009831015.1). Classification (NCBI taxonomy): domain Eukaryota; kingdom Viridiplantae; phylum Streptophyta; class Pinopsida; order Pinales; family Pinaceae; genus Picea; species Picea engelmannii. Next base: position 165,043 of record ML808238.1, on the reverse strand, counting down.
CCATGATATGCAGGAGACATCAATCAAGTTCTCCATAGGGGTTGGAAGAGTAACCAGTCATGGGAGAAAACTCTCTGTAATGAGCTCAACTTCCTAAGGCCCTTCTAAACCCAAAATTATGATGACAAATGGAATGAACAACTTTGTGCTCTATTCAAAGGTAACACGACTGTTACCAATAGAAGATAATACTCACTTTTCGCCCGTCTTTTTTTTGTTTTTTGTAGTCAAATAAATGTTATGATACAGAGAAGGAAACGAGTGTCGCAATTAAGAAAAACTATTTCCATCAGTGGAACATACCTATGCTCAATGCAAGGAGGTGCATGCGGGAGATGGAAATTCGAGGGAATGTTCCCTCTTGGGTATAGGGTGTCAAACTGTGAAGGATATAAACGAGGATCTTCTTGGTTGAGGATGAAAAAATGTTGAGGCAAACGGTTTATGATGCAAAGAGAGAACCGACTATAGGCTCAATACTGCAAGCAAGGGCATGAGATGAAATCACAACTTAACGCCCAAAAAATTCCTTTTTCATAACCTTAGTCTATTTGGTGTGAAAAAGGGATAAAATTGTACCAAATAGGCATCCTTTCAAATCCAATTTACAAGTGTGAAAGAGATAAGTTCACTCGGAAATATTTTGGCTTTTTGAAAACGAGTCAGAAAAGAGCTTAAATCAAACTCAGTTGGGAGTCCTCTAGGTATAGGTCATCATGCTTATGAGTGAAAAATGACGCTCAGCATAAATTCATGTAAGGGACTCCCGGTTCTACGCAAAAAATATCTTCATGGGCACCAAATGGAGCAGAGGATCTAACTAGGGTACCCATGTTTGGTAAGTCTCTACCATTTGATAACGACATGTTTTGTAGTAGATGGAGGGTTTTGTGTCGCAAAAAATGGGTTCATACCTAAGGAATATGAGTGACTATTATAGGGAAAGGCAAGTGTGCATGATGGAATGGATACCTATCTTATATGTTGGGTAGCGAAAATACCTACTCGTAGTTACGAACGGACAACATAACACTAAAAACCGCAAGAATCCCTAGTGAAAATTACAAAACCAACTCAATCCACTATTGTATTAGTCCATTAGGAGAAAATATGATCCAAAACTATAGAAAATGGGTAAAAAATGCTATAAATAGTAACAAAAACCAAATTTTACTGTCATTTTGAATTTTTACCTAAATAGTGAAAATTGGACCAAATTACCTATGATCTTCAACTGGTGATTGCGGGAGTATTAGGTGACGGAACCAGAGACCATCATGACCAGGTAATTCCTCTTTCCCTCCTCTTCCTTTCTAGTGGATTACATTTTTCATTTATGTTTCAAAATTTGAGTTAATTAAGGCGCAAATTGGTTATTTCGATGTATGCAGGCTACCACTCATCGGGTCATGTATACGTGAGATTATATGCAACTGTGTAAAATACAGGTTGTGTGTACTCGGCCCTATACGTGACTATGAATGTTGCAGCCCATGTATAAGTCCATAAACAAGGTTTTTTATGGTTGCTAACTCAAAAATTGATGTTTCTCTAGCAGGATGGTGCTAGAATGGAGGGAAAGGGAACATGAGGAGGTAGATGTTGTTGTGGAAAGAGAACTGGGGGACCAAATGGCCTTGAAAATATAAGGGGTTATAAAAAAAAAAATTCACTCAAATTTTTGAGGACCCAGGTGAGGTTTCTACAGTTTCTCATGGATTACTGGGATCCAGACAGTGAGAGATTCAACCTTGATGGGAAACCATTGAGGATTGAAGTCAAGGATATATATTTCTTGACTAGGTTATTTCTCTGTGGTGAGGTGGTGAACCTCAAACCCTAAGAAGCTAGGAGCAATATGAATATAGCGGAGTGCATATATTCTCACTATATAGTAGGGACCGAGAAGGTCGAGGGTCGAGAAGTTTGGTATTCAACTCCCCATCCAAGCGATAAACAATCTCATCCTCAATATTGTTGTCCTTGTTTTGACCAGGATCACATGATGTAACGACCCTTAATTATTAAGATGATTAATTTAATAATATAGTCCTAAAAAGATTAGCTAAACTATATTTATGTCTTAAAATAACAATTCTAATTGATTATTATTAAAATAGTTGTTTATGATGGTTAATGATTAATTTGATTATTAATTAATTCATTAATTAATAAAGTATTAAATAAGAGGTG
>ML808238.1:136764-151681 GCA_009831015.1 Picea engelmannii | reverse complement strand
AAGGAGGGATTCTACGAGGGGGGAGAAGGGATTTTGGGGAGAGCTCTGAGTATTGGATAGAAGGATGAATTTACAGTGCACCGGGGGGTTGCTGGAGGTTTTGGGCTCGGAGGGCTAGGATATCCGTTGATATCCTAGGGCTAGAAGCTAACTAGTCGGTAGGGAGGTTGGTTTTGGGTGGTGTCCTAAAGAATCAAGATAAGGAAGAAAGTTGCGGATAGCATTAGAGTTAAGGTACTTCTTTAAAATTCATCCATTGTTTGTATAAAAATTTGTTATTAAATTTTATTACTTGAAATATTAGATTGTGAATGTGCTAGATTAAGTAATTTTTAAATTTTACTATAGTGTTGTAATTCAATGGTTGCTTAAATTAATTTAGAGCCATTACACATGATCAGCTTCATTTCACCAGGCATCGAGGTTGCTCATGTTCTATTATGTAGAGTTCTTGAGACCCATGGTGTACGATTGATGCACCTCACTATTGGATAATATGAAGAGCCAGTTGACATAGTGTAAATAGGGTGACAAGAGGAACTTCGGGTTTGCCTCTATCTTGTGTATATTTTTCTTTGAGCAGGTTCTAGTTTTGGGACCTAGAGTAGAGATAATTCCTAGAGCACCTCGTGATATATCCATGTCACGATGGACCGAGGTAATGAGACAGTAGAGGGGAGGTAGGGTGCCCACAACCTACAACAATGATTTTTTTTACTGGTGGAGGCGACAGTTCATTTCTATGGATGACTACCCGTATGAAAGGATCGACTTCATAGGGGGCCCTGACATGCAACTTCCACCAGGGACCACCTACAGGGACATAGGTATGTCAAAGTTCTTAAATATTTCATTTTTTTGTATGTTTGTATAGTAAAAAAAAAAATTTTTTGGATGATGCTTAAGTACTATCTAGACACTTGTGTGATGCAAACATAGGTCTGCAAATACTGGATGGGCTTCAACGAAATCCTCAGAGGCACTGAGGAGATCAGGCAGCGGGAGGAGAAGTAGAGAGAATCCTTCAAAACATGCAGGGAAACCTGTCTCATTTGACACATAGGATTCTGATGGTTCAGGTAGAGGATCTATCGAAGGCCATGCAGTAGAAAGTGGTTGGTGTGCCTGGATCTTGGGTGCAACTCTTTTAGCATCTCGCAAATGTTGTAGTTTGTTATCATGACACACATCTAGCGCCACAGGCATAGATGTCGTGGATTTTCTATTATCGATTGTATATGTGTATTGCAGGTGTTGGGCCCAATTTTGTACTATAAACATCATATTGTTTGAAATATATATAAAACAGGGTTCTTAGGATTTACTTATATTACAATGTGTACATTGATGAGATTGTTTTATTTTCTTTAATTATGTGACAAATGCCAATCTAAAATGAAATTAGCATAAGAATTTGATACATAATTAGAACTCCTAGGTATGTGAAGATAAGTAATAAAATCAAATTGTCTCTCTAAAATACGTACCCGTAGGAATTGTTGGAGTAATGTAGGATCGCACACACAGTAACTGATGTTCAACTGACATACTACTAACTAGGAATCTAGGTGAACCTCCAAAGAGAGAATACCATGTGAAATGGAACCGCGCAAAACTTCTATAACAATGTTATATTCGGCCACATTTTTCGTGGATGGCCCTAGGCATACACCACCTGAAGACACCAGTAGACCCTCGGGTGAGTAAATCACCCAAGTGACGGAAGCCAAGTTTTGTGTATGACAATTGGCTCTATCTATGAATCCTAAGTAGACCGAAGACTACATTGAAATCTTCCAACCAAGGGAAAACTCGATAAGAAAGTTGAAGACGAAAAAAGAAAGGGAAATGATATATACACTAAATTACATTACTATACAAAGAGTTACACCCAATCTTGGGGCTCAAGCGTAATATCTTTTCAAGTAGATCCCATTTCTGGGCTCGGCCAACATGTTCCCTTCATAATATTCTAACTCATAGGCTCCTTTTTCTAAGACACGTTGCACAATATAGGGATTGTTCCACATGGGTTTGAACTTTCTTGCCTCCATCAGTTCTTTGGCTTGATCATATAAAAGGACCAAGTCACCCTCAACATACAACTGAGGATAGAAAGACTTATCATACTTGACCTTTACACATCCTTTATTCACCTCGATAGTTGTAGAGGTGTCTTGACACTTCTCGTCAAGACTCTCTAGGTGTACAAGGTGTTGCTCGAGATCAGAAGTGTCAAGGAGGAGCACAACAACCAATCTAAGAGAAGGAATTTTTCATTCAATAGGTAATATCGACTCCACACCGTGTACTAACTGGAAAGGAGAAAATATGGTGGCAGTCTTGATCGAGGTTCGGTATGCCCAGAGTGTGGGATATAGCATAATATTCCAGTCACATTTACTTTGGTTGATAGTTTTTTGAAAAATCGTCTTGAGAGACTTGTTGATGGCCTCTACCTGTCCATTTTCTTGGGGGTAGTAAGGGGAATAATGACCATGCATAAACCCCATCTTGTATGCTAGCTCTTCCATCATTTCGTTCCGAAAGTGAATGCCATGATCAGTGACAATCTCACTTGGGATGCCAAACTTGGAAATAATTTGATTGAATATGAAGAAGGAAGTAGTCTTCCCATCAGATTAACTATACGCATGGCCTCATGCCACTTAGTAAAGTATTCTATGGCCACAATAATGTGTTGATGCCCCCCAGCTGAAGTTGGGTTGCAATCCAAGAAATCCACCCCCCACTTGGTGAAGGGACCGACGATAATGACTGGGTGAAGAGGGGATGGATGTGACATCATTGTCTGAGTGAAAACACGGTAGGGATGACACTTCTTAACCTCTTCAACACAATATTTAAAGATACATGGCCAGAAATAACCGGGTTGCAAAATTTTATGGGTTATCGCAAGCCTAGATAGATGACCACCACAATCCCCACTGTGTAAATCATTTAGAACTAACTCGTCCTCTTCATGAGTGAAACAATGACATAGGATATTATCTATTCCTTGACGATACAAAGTGTCTCTGATGATAATGTAATTCTTAGCTTGGTATCGTACAGGTCAACAGTCATCTCGTGAGAGATGCTGAGGAAACTTCAAAGTTTCAAGATAGAGAACAATGTCTCCATACCAGGGGTCGGACAATGAGAAAAGTAAAATTTGTTCATCCACAAATGAATCAACATGGATAACATCCTCATCCAATCGTGGGAAGTTGGATATTAACTCTGAAAAGATTAGTGATTTCTTGGATTTCATAGAAGAGAAATCGAGATCAAATTCTTCTAAAATGACAATCCATTTATTATATTTTCCCCCTATGATACGCCTGGTAAGCACGTATTGAAATGGATTGACATCAGAAACCTAAGTAGTCTTGAAAAGAAATATATAATGGTGTAAATGTTCGACTGCGTGAACGGAAACCAAAGCTAGATTTTCAATGTCGGAATAATTAAGCTCAGGACCGACTAAGTTTCGACTACGTTAAAAGATGATGTTCTCACAGAGATCATCATCCTCCTGAAACAGAACCATACCAATTGTCTCCTCGGATACGGTGACATAAAGAAATTTATCCCTACTATAGTTAGGAGACTTTAGTAGAGGCATCGATACCAAGGATTTCTTCAAAGCATCGAAGGACTCTTGGGCTCACTCATCCTAGATAAAAGGGGTCTCCTTCTTCAAAATATGCATGAAACCCTTAGTACTATTGGCATAGTTTACTATAAACTGACATAAAAAGTTATCTTTCCCCTGTAAACATTCAATTTGTTAAATAGTGCACGGGGGAGGCAATCAAAGTATTGCCTCAACCTTTAACAAATATACCATGATCCTGGTCTTAGAGACTAAAAATCCCAAAAGACGTCCAGACCTAATGCAAAACATGCACTTATTAGGGTTCAACCAGATTCTATAATGATGACATATTTCAAAAACTAGTTGAAGGTGCTTAGAGTGATCCACTCTCTTATGAGAGTTAGCAGGAAGATCGTCAAGATAAGCTTCGACTATATTCTTAAGATCGTGGAATGCGAAGGTCATAGCACATTGGAAGGTTTCTCCCATGTTTTTATGGCTGAAAAGCATATTCCGGTATGAGAAAGTACCCCAAGGACAAATAAATGTCGGCTTGTTTTGATCCTCGAGTTTAATTTGAATTTGGTTATACCCTGAAAATCCGTCAATGAAAGATAACACTTTGCTTCCCATGCACTCGTCTAAAATCTTATCGATGAAAGGTGTTGGGAAGTTGTCTTTAGGACAGGATTTGTTTAGGTCATGAAATTCCATGCATACATGGATGGTTCATTTCTTCTTATTCACCGGAATGGGATTGGATACCAATTCAGTCAAGGGAACCAGGTAGATGAAGCCAACATTAAGTAGTTTATCTACCTATGCCTTAATAGTAGGGTCCTTCTGGGGATTGAAATCTCTAAGACTTTGTGGAACAGGATTAGCATACATATAAGTTCTAATCTCATGCTCCACAATTCAAGGGTCGATTCCTGGAATCTCTTCATATGACCAAGCAAATACATCTTGGAATTCCTTGAAGAGTTCGATGTAGATAAGGATTTCTTCTGGTGAAAAATCTACACCGATATGTACATTTTCAATCTTTCCAGGGGTACGAGACATATTGATCGTGACTCTAGGAGAGATACTCGCCATATTTCCTTCAGCATAAATGCCATGCATATCAAGTGGAACTATGGCGTGACCGACTATATTGCTCAAAGTATATCAAAATTCATCTTGTTCGATTCTAGTAAGCTCTGGGATAAAATAAGAGTGATGATGCATATCATCCCAAGGTTTGTCAAAACCATTCATGTCTTCAATGATGGCTTCATCTAAGGGTAAAGTCTCATTGAGGAATTTATGTGAACAAGATGACGAAGTGTCCCACACAGGATTAAGAACATGATCCTCCATGTTTGTCGGTGAGGTAATAGGATCGAGATCGGCGGAAGAGTGAAGAACAACTTGATACACTATCTCTATTGTTGATAGTGGCATGGTCATTCCAACATGCGACTGACCCTCACAAGACAAAGTTGAGGAAGGTAGGGTCCAAGGATTGTTAAAATAAGAAGTGAGGAAAGGAATGGACCTCTCTAACGAAATGATCCTACTAGACATGGCGTAAACATGGTGAATCGGTGCCATGAAGTCGAAGGTACCCATAAGGAATGAATACATTCTGACACTGATATTATTAGTTTTTAGTTGAGAATTGTTGACCATGGGGATTGACGGTCCAACAGATGCATTGGGGATATCATATGCAAAGGATAATTGGTCGACCGTCATGATCTTCCCATCGCGAGGAAAACAAAGAGTGCAGAAGACAGATGATACGGCTGTAGTCATATCATAAGTCCAATTGCACCCTACTAACAAGTTATAATCAAGGGGTGCATCCACCACCCCGACATCCACCTCTATCGTCTTCCCACTTAGAGGGACTGGAAAGGCAATAAGAATACTATGAGGGTGGAAGGAACGACTGTCAAAATTAGTCAACATGGTCAGCAATTGAGAAAGAGTCGAAGAGCCAAAATATTTCCAACAGATCACGGACATCACACATGTAGAAGTTCCTTCATCAACAACCGCATATTTGATGGTATAATTTGAGTACCCCACGTGGATTTGGAATTCGACATGGTAAGGCAAGCGAGGCTTCAAATCTATGACGTCAAACTTGATAACTTTCGAACCATTGGGGTATATATCTCCTAACGCAGATATTGGCAGCTAGTGATGGACAAATCGGGCACATGGGTTTTGTTTATCATCACCCCCTCTAGCTACTAAGCTCAAGACAACTTGATTTCATTTGTCCAAAGAGGGCGATTATTGGCTTCCTCCGTTTTGTTATTTATGGTCGTATTTATTGTAATTTGTCGAATTTAGAGGTGGTTTGACCCTGTTGTGGTCAACCACCTGGGTTGTAAGCTTATAAATACCGATAGGATGGTCATAAGATTCTTAAACAAGTATCATAAGCATTAGAATTGTCAGAAACTTGTTTTTACTCTGTTTTGACATTTTACATTGCCAGAATTCTGCTAGAACTACGTTTTCATGTTTTCATGTTGAATTTGGCCTGTTGAAGTTCGCGGTGTGCTTGTAGAAGGTATCCATGAATTTTTGGGGGGGGCACCAGCAGCCTGCTAATTGTATTTCTGTTGTTTATGCAATTTCTTAATTTAACTACTCTTTCTTATTTCCTGTACATGTGTGTTTTTATCTAATTAATTAATTTGTTGTAGCTTAATTGTCTTGCTTTTATTTTGTAGGTTAGATAATGATATGTGTTAGCATGTATTAGTTTTGTAGATTATGAAAAAACTTGCAAGTTTCTACACTAACCCCATGTGCAGTTAGACGTTAGATCATACTTTCTTTTATTATTTTAAGTCTAGTTTAAAACAGATTTTTAATTAGATAGAACAGAGTTTTAACTTGGGTTTCTTTAACAGGGATGTTGATGGATGGATAGATTTAATTCCCGTTCTTAGTTATAGTTTACTTACTTCAGTTTTAGATAGATTTAACTTTCTTTGTTATTGGTTAATGTAATTTTCAATTTACTTCTTGATATCATAGTTTAATTTATATTTTTAATTCATCATAGCTTGAATTATTAGAAAAGACATAGCGTAGTTTTCCTTTACACAATTTTCTTTCATAGATTAAAATACAATTAATTTCCTTAGTTAGATAATGATGATCTCATTATGATGTTAATGGTTTATACATGAATATGCAGGGTATTTAACATTACTTTTGTCATGGCTAAATTTTCGTTGGATTGTTTAATACATACCTTTCATTTTTCCATTGAGATTAGTGTTGATTTTATACTGTTGAAATTGTCCTTTGTTGTCAAGTGTCATCAAGATATCATCTGTCACCACCGAAGGCAGTCACACAACCACTAGCATCACATTTGAGTGTTTCATAGATTAAAGATATTTTCTTGCTTTTGTAGAACAAAAAAGATAGTTTCTTGCTTCCATAGGTTAGAATATAATTTTATTGTTTTTATAGGGTAGTTAGTCTTTCACTTCCATAGATTTAAGAGCAGTTTTGTTTATTGTAAATTAGGCATTTAGTTGGTAGTCCTCATTTCTTTCAATAAAATGGATTTTATCTCATGCATGAGAAATATTTTTGCATTAAGCATTTAGTCCACTTGCCTCTTAGGCTAGCTAGTTGTTCAATGAGAAGTCTTTGCTTACTTGTCCCTTTGCTTTAGTAGGATAGATAGTTGTCTTTTCTTACTTGTATTTTTCTTTAGTAGGTTAGTTAGCTGTCTTTTCTTACTTGTCTATTTGCTTTAATAGGTTAGATAGGTGTGTTTTCTTACTTGCTTATTTAATTGCTTTCATAGGGTAGTTGCTCATTGAATGTAGGTTGGCAAGTTAAAATTAGTTTGCTTTCATCATTTGCTTAGTATGCTTAGTAGTTTACCTTTTCTTATTGTCATGAACTAGTTTTCTTTGAATAGGGTTTTTACTTGCTTTCTTAGGAACTATCCATTAGTCCTTGGCCCAAAAGTACTTAGGTTACCTAGTTTCAAGTTTCTTAGTAGGGTTTTCTCATTAGATAGGTTTGCTTGAATAGATTAGTCTTAGATAGCTTCTTTCATTAATTAGATTATACTCCTACCAGCCTTTTACCTTTGGCATATATTTTGCTACAACTCTAAGTTTACTTACCCCAGGTTGACAATTTAATTAAGGGTAGTTTAGTGTCTTTTTAGCACATATAAATCACCTAACATTTTGGCACCGTTTTCGGGGAGTTGTCTCAAGGTAAGAAGTAGTTAGGAAATAGATTATTCCTAGACCTTAGCATTAGATTGGTGGTGGGGGAACTTTAAGACAAGAGGTAAGAACCTATGCATCTGCTATTGTAGGCTCCCCCAAACCCAATGGTAGTTTTTCCTTTTTGTTTTTGTTTTCTTTCATGAATAGACCTAGAGACCCACAAGGTAGATACATTAAATCTAAATCAGACCTTTCAACCAAGGTTCCTTCCAATCTTTTTGGGGGAAGGAACATTCCACTTGTAAAATCCGTAGACCGATACCAAAAAATAGGAGCTAGCTCAACCCAAAGAGCTAAAATAGTCTCTGAGAAGACTAACACAGGGAGCACTATAGAACAAGAAATTGAAGCATTAAACATATTGGGATAGGAGGCAAGACCACTCGAGCCTTCCGTGGAACCAAACAATACAACTTTTTCTTTTACACCACCACCAAGAGATCCTAATTTTGAAGATATCATAGACCTTGAACAGGTGAATGTTTTCTTTGGTAGCTTAGCCAATGTAATTATATCTCAAATTGAAATAGAAAATTTGGCATCGATAATCTCAACCGGCTCGAGTAGAGTCCCAAACATCCAATCAGTAGGAAGACCTTTTCATCAAAGAGAAACTTTGTTCTCTTCAAAGATAAAACCACTTAGGTACTCTCTTTTTGGAAACCAAGACAATATGGGTGATCAAGAGGAACCTAACAATGTAAGACACGGGGAGGAAGAAGAAACTGGAAACCAAACCTAAAATACCTTCGGATTTTCGATTTTAGACACCACTCCAAATGTCAACCTGAAGAATATTCCTCTCTCAGCACTGCCTACCTTTTATGGTTAAAACAGTGAAGATCCATACACCTTCCTATTTGAATTTGACATCTTGTGCAAGAGCTACAACTATGTGAAGGATGCCTAGAAATTAAAACTCTTTCCTACCACCCTCAAAGACTCTGCATTAAGATGGTTCATGGGATTGGGAGAATCCAGTATTAGGTCTTGGGAATCCATGAAAGACATCTTTCTTAAGAAGTACCAATACTATTACAAGACCAGAGAGTCTCGTAATGACATCTTTAAAGTCCAACAGTTAGAATACGATACCCTTGAAGACTATATGGAAAGATTTGGTTATATCTCCCAGAAGTCAAAATACCATGACCTCCCAGAGGATGTGGTTAGGGCTCTTTTCCTCAAGGGAATTTCAGAAGAATATTTAGACATGCTTAACCTGATGGCATCAGGTGATATTTATCATAAACCATTTGTTGAAATATGTGAAATGTGTAAAAACTACTCAAGGAGTAGAGCCAAAAAAGGAAAGAATGCCTGGGACCCTTACAATAGAAGCTTAAAACCAGTAGTTCAGGTGGTATCATGAGAGAAGAGATAGGGAACCTTTTAGAAAACTTTAATAATGACATCTTAAGAACAATAGGTTCCCATTTGGATACCCTTAAACTCAAAAAGAAACACAAGGAGAAAAATGCAGCAATGAGCATATATTTCCCAAGATGCAGGAGGAAGCATTCCTCAAGGGAGTGCCCACTAGATAACATTTCAGTTTGTGGCTTCTGTACAGAAGACCATGTGACTAAAAAATGTCCATCACTGCCTGGTTTATTAGCCATCTATAGGAGTGGAGACCCTGGGGAGTCTTCTTATGCACCTAGGAGGCCATGGCAACCTAGGAATCAACCCACATACCTGGATCTATAGTCCCAAGTTTGTTGACGGGCGAAATTGACCACTCGTTAACTGGAGGGGTGGATCCAATCCGGGGTTGTCTAAATAACCCAAGCCATTTGGAATGATCCACTCCGATGGGTTTAGCGGCTCCGTTAGCCGATCTAAGTCCTAGGAAAGTGAAAGAAAAACTAAACTAAAGAAACTAATCTAAGTGAAAAAAATAACTACAACAAACTATATATAATTCTAAAATATATATACGGTTCACTAACTAATATTACAAAACAATAATTCTATGAAATTAAAAGTTCAGCTATCAACAGAATTAGATCTCAATTATATATGCACAGTATTTACAGGATACAAATTTTGATCTAAATTTACAAAAATCATTGGTAAAAATGTCTTATGACAACGTAACTATTATTTTTTATTTTTATAATTTTTATGTGAGGGAAATGAAATGAAAACTAACTAAGAGAAGCAATTAAGATAACAATCCTAACTGTAAATCTGAACTAAATATCTATCTAAACTACTGAGAATTCTCGAATTTATTTAACTATTAAATTGCAAATAACAAACTAACCTGGAGTAACGCTTCCTATTTGTCATGTTCACAACACCCGGTTTAGTTGTTTGATGGGAGAAATCTGCACCAGATCTTTCCACAAGATTCTCGTAAACGAGAAGCAGCAATTCTCTTTGAATACGAATGACAGAACAAACAAGACATAAAATGACAACAATCTTATATTTTACAGATCATCACATTAGATAAATCCTAGTGCGAAGATTTGTACATAATTGTTCACTTAACAAAGAAGAAAAACCTTATGCTCATTAAATTGAAATAGAGTAATTGTTGTGAGTAAAAAATGAGATACATCAGATATGGACAAAATTTAAATCATAACACATCAATCTGTAAGAAATCTTGATATCTAAAGTAGTCAATAATTTGATTACAAATTAAAATGCACAAAACTTGAACGAAAGTATGATAAATTGAAAGCTAAAGTTGTTACAAAGCATCCACTTCCATTCGAGTCTGTATAATCATAAGTCCATAGTCTTTGTTCTCCCAACAGTGATGGGTTATTTACAAAAAATAATGAGTATATAAAGGCCACAGGGTAAAACATCCCTGTGGGATTTATCAAAAACTGTTTGCAAAAAATATGGGAACAATCTCCCAAATTCCTATTTCTACCTAAGACTAACAATCTAATCCCAAAATTGTGTAACAAAAGCATGTTCTGAACTGCCAGAGAAAATTCAATTCTCACTGCAATTCGTATGTACCTATAGATGGACAGAAATAAACAAATTTAGATAGTGTTCAGTTGTAAATCAACAAAAATCCAACTTTTATGACTAGCTAAAGAATCTCACGATTCTATAGATGGTCATATTTACAAACAAAATCGCTTTAAATTAACCAAATGATAACATAAATGCATACGATGAATCAAACAACTCTTAATTACAAATCCAAAACAAAGCCAATCATTCACACTAAAACTGACCAAATCTTTTATGCCAATTTAGAACTAACAGAATCGCAATTGAATCAATTTCAATCGAAACAGACTATAATCGATTTATCAAACAAATCTTTGGTACGAATTCAACACAAACAAAATCGTTTATGTCAATCCAAAACTAACAGAATCGTTTTTTTTAATTCAAAACTAACAGAGTCATTTTTTGAATCAATACAAACAAAACATAACTAAATCAAACTAATTCAGAGGAAACACAATCGGCTATGCTAATTTAAAACTAACAAAATTGTTTTTGAATCAATTCAAACAAAACATAATTATATCAAGTTAATTTAGAACCAACAAAAAAATTTATGCTTATTTAAGAAAGGCAGAATCATGCTAAAATTAAACAAAATCATACCAACCATTGTGAAATCAGATAGAATCATGATGGTTGTAGCTGCTTACACGTTTTTTGTTAGCCTCTTTGAAATATACAATCATTAAGTCTAAGTATACCACCTTTAATATTGTACATACTAGGATATAGTTGTTATCCTAAGTGTGTTTCTAGATTTCTATATTTCCTCATTTGACCTTATCTCCTGATGAGGTGTCGATGTGAGAACAATTGAGGTGGTTTCATTATTGTATTATATATTTTTATCATTAAGATGAATAGAATGTTGAGAATTATGGCTGGAGGCCTTTTCCGCCAATCTTCTTGTCTTAATATTATTGTGCTTAATTTCTTCAATTGGTATCAAAGCAGGCTCAACCCTGACTCTCTCACGAGAGGAGTTGTGATCATGCTTAGTCTGCAATGTTAAATCTGTGCATATAAATTAGCTTAGGTGTGTGAGAATTTTGTGTTTTCCGTTTGTTTTTTTTGGAATCACTGTAGAAGAAGCTCGACAGATCTGAGTAGATTTCCTTAAGCTATACAGAGATGACATTATCTGTAGAAGATCAGTTCAATTGGGGATAGATTGCAGATCTGTTTCATATTTCAAGGAGGCGATTGTTGCTGGAAATAAGATCTAAACCGTTGTGCAAGAAAGACTGCCATTTCCTCGCTGGCTATTGCCTGCTACAGAATTCGTAGCTGAAATCATTTGTTTGTTGAGAGGACGTGAGGCTACCCAGATTTGCTTGGAGAAATCACTGTGGGCTACATTTTTTGGTGGATACCTATCTGTCAGATCGTTGATGATATACAACACAAGTGAAGCCATCGTTTCATAAGATATGTGTTGCCATCTGTTATTGTTGTTGTCCATTGTTTTTGCTACGATTGAATAAGGATTCCTTGAGGAGTTGAGACCCTTGTTGCTAGCGTCAGTACTTTGTTTGAGGAAATCCTAGTAGATTTCCATCATTCACAACCATGATCCATTCAGAGATCACAGATCGCAAAGATCCATACAGAGAATCCAAACCAGCGCAAAGCAACAAATTGGAAATGAAATCAGAGTTATAGCCTGCGTGGAGGAGCCACAGTCATCACTATGGAGCTGTGCAAACTGCAAACAGTTATGAGAGAAATATTATCACGGTATCTCAAAAATGATCTCTTCTAGCAATTTTTTTTTAAACGATCTGGTAAAGAGATTATATATCCAATATATTCAAGTTTATAGATCAGATAAATGTGTATATGCTCGAGATCTGTAGATCTAAATAAAAAAATCATGATCTAGAAAGAACTTAGGTCGATTGGGCAAGAATCATTCCGAATCAAATCGCAGGTTGGGATCGAAGCCTACGGAGGTGTGAATTTGACTAGTCCGTGCGTGAGGAGAGGTTAGCCCATGGATGAAAATTTTGTGTGCTCAATGAAGCGGTAAGGGGAAGCCCAAATCCTTGTTGTTCATAAGACAAGAGTAAATCGACAGCGTAGTTTTGTGAGATTGTCCACAAGTAGGTTTGAGAATCTTATTAATTTTTGTTATGTGGTGCGTGTATT
This sequence comes from Picea engelmannii, assembly GCA_009831015.1. Classification (NCBI taxonomy): domain Eukaryota; kingdom Viridiplantae; phylum Streptophyta; class Pinopsida; order Pinales; family Pinaceae; genus Picea; species Picea engelmannii. Next base: position 138,676 of record ML808238.1, on the reverse strand, counting down.
AAAAATATATCTACCAAAAGTGAATAGTTCTTATGAATTTAGGGTGCAGTTGTAAGTCACGATGACAATCTGAAACATCTTGTTCTAAGTTTGTATTTTACTCAAAACCCATATCAGACTTCATTTTTTGTGGAACCTTCTGCATGTTGCTCCGTTCTGGAAGTCTAATGAAGATTTTTGTTGTCTATCGACATAAATGGAAACTATTTTTTACAAATATCAGTGATGATGTCACGCAAGAAAGGCTAAGTTGTTGAAGATCCAGAGTTGAGAAACCCCCAGATCCGTGCATAAAGGAGACACGTCATGGAATTTGCATGAGAGAAGCGTCTCACCTATGTTTGGACAGATTGTACAACATTGGTCTCAACGATAAATCTGTGCACCAGTCGTGAATATTTGTTGTCATAGAGGCATCATCTGTATTTGGTGAAATCAATTTGGTGCAATCTGCATACGAATTTGGTGTGAGGTCAAGCTGAGGTTAGCGCCATTGATTCAAATTGTGTGATTACATTAAGCACCAGCTATTGTGGAACTCGATCCAATAAGCCATTGGGTTCTTTGTGAGATCTATCTTCTCGACTGTATGATCCTTTGCGCACATGAAGTTGGAGTGAGAACCGAAGAAATTACACTAGGATATTGTTGCTAGAAGTTGTTCAAATCCCCGTTGTCCATATCGCCAACTTGCTGAAGTATACATACTTTGGTTCTGATTGTTTGGTTAAATTCGAGGGCGCTCATGCAGGTTTTGATTAACGATGGACTGGATACGTTGCTGAGTTTTGCATAAAGTAGAGGCGCACACTTGTGAAAAGTGCACATGTCAGCTGCAAAATAAAAATAAAAAAGGGTAATTTAATTATTTTGTTTTGGATGGAATGACAAGTGAGTTATAAGAGATTAAAGTGAATTTTTTTTACTTCAAAGAGAGGTGTTTACAAAGGAATGTGTTTTGAATTAAGGATTTGGGATTTTTCAAGAAATAATGGCGTTTGTAAAAGATTTCTCATAGACATTGCATGGAGAAAATTTGTAGAATGAGGCGAAAGGAAGCTTAGTTTAAAGCTTCATGTAACATCTCGAATAATAAACATTCAATTTTTTTGTGGTGTTGAAGTGTCCTAGATCCGTCTAAAATTGAATAAGGGGATCTTAGATACACTTTGTGTTGTGTGCGATGGATTATTCTTAATGTTGCTCTTTTGTGTCTAGTTTTAGCACTTAAAACAAAATTGTATAAATCAATCATACACACACTAAAGTAAAAAGGCAATTCAAGCACATACGAGCATTGCAAGTGAAGCACATACCTTCAAGAACAATCAAAGCTCTAAATTAAGAAGCAATGAAGATATCAAATTGGCAATCACATCAACATTGGACACATCAAGTTCATAATCAAGGACTCAAAGCATCATCAATTTGAAGATCAATTAAATCCACATTCATTGTAAACCTGCAATAGTTTTCTTTGTAAGTGTGAAATCAAAATCAAGTTGAATTGCAGTGTAATTTTCAGGTGCATTCTCGGTTGAGCCCGACACCAAAGAGTCATTATAATTTTGAGTCGCAATTAACAAGGTTGAGCAGATTAACTCCAATCATTGTAAACATCACACGTTTGGATGCATTTTCGGTGGTAATCGACATCCTCAACTTGTTGAAAATTTCAAGCGAGCCAGTTCGAGTGAAGCAATTTCAAGCGAGCGTGAAAGTTTAAAGAAGAGTTCAAGCGAGCGAGTTCAAGAAAGAACGAGTGAAATAATAATGGGTAAAGGAGGAAAGAATTTACAGAACGCCTCTCAAGAAATCAAAGAGTTGCAAGAGTACAACCATGAATTACAAGATCAAATTGATATGAAAGATAAATTGATTAAAACACTTGAGATGAAGTTAATTCACAACC
>ML808238.1:100445-115843 GCA_009831015.1 Picea engelmannii | reverse complement strand
AATAAAATAGAATAAGGCGGATGTAAGAAGACCTAATAGAAGCTTCCGCTTCTAGAAGGATCTTCCTCTAGATTCTTCTCTTAATAGACATATTTAGTATAAATAAGGGGCGAGGGTATGTGAACCCTAGCTTGGAGATTATTGTAACAGAGCACTACTCGACTGGAGGTTTCCCCCTCGAAGAGGCCTGTGAACATTTCTATCTTATCAAAGTGTTGTTTCTGTTGCTATTTCTTATATCATTTCTGTGTATTGTGAAGATTATGTTGGATATTTTACTTCTATTCTATCGTTTTTAGCATTTCATTTATGTTCTGCATATTTTATATATATGGTATCTTGCAGCTTTGATCATAAAGTTTATGCATTGTATGAAACCATTGCACCAAAGACTTAATCAAAGACACCAAATACCATTGCATGGCAAACCTATAAATTGAGACCATATCAACCAAAAGTGCAAAGTAAATAAAAGTTTGGTGTTTTTGACACATGTGTGACTACTATTGAGTTAGAAGGGAAATGACCACATGAACAAGAGTGTTCGTAATAATACAGTGACGGTTTTAATGGCATCTACATGTCTTCCAATTCAAGGTTTTCACGCTTACAGTCGTGAAAATGAAAACGAAAAGCAGGTGTGCAAATGCGCAAGGTAATAGTGTCATTTTGTTTTAAAGGATTGCGACGAGTATTGAGGGTTCAACACCCTTATGTGGGAAGCTTGTAAGGAAAAGATAAAAATGCAAAATGGCTGCCAACAATGGAGACACACTAGTAGAAGTCGTTATCTCTTCCATAAGAACAAATCCAGATTAGGATAATGAGAATAATTCTAACTCAAAAACAACCAGAAAATTGTTTAAACATCATCATCAATCAAATAATTCCAGCTGTGCTTAAAAGATGAAAACTGATAACATTCTTAAGACAAGCGAGTCATGATATTAAAGATAAATCTCCAATACTGTTGATAGAGCTGTTGCTGCCAGCAGGCGTTCATATCCTCGACAGGGTTGCCATTTAACCCACTCTGATATATGTATCCTACTAAGAAGTTCCAGATCAGAATAAAGGACATTTTAAGGTCAATATATTTCATACTTACGAATTTTCATATACCTGACATTGCTTCACTGCCAGTGGGCCTGTTTAGTATCCCATCGAAGTTGTCTTGGCGTCATGCATGCATTTACCCACTGCCAACAAACTTGTTCAGCATCCCGGCGAGTTTACAAGCACTTCCCACAGCTCTTTTAATGATTTGTTTAGTTTTTTTTAAATATATATAATCGATCGGGGTGACGCTGAAAATTATAACATTTTGGACATATTTTTACAGACCTTGAAAGAAATTATTTTTTTTAAACTATCCTTCATTAAGATTCAGAGATGGTTTGTTTACAAAACCGACCTTCTAAGGCAGGCAGACATCTTCTGATTCATTCCCTTAAGGAACAGGGACAGCATAAGAAGATAATGGATGATCGTGACAGGCTTCACTTACAGATTGAAATTAATAAACTTTTTCAAACAACAGTCTTTTCTCAACATGGCTGTAAATTTCAGAAGTATATTACAATTGATGTTTAAACAAATTTTCAGTAGCCATTTCAGGGAAAGAATTTTTTGTTTTCTTTGTCTGAACAGTTCATACTATAGGTATGTGTATTTCAAAAGAAAGACCGATAATCATAAAAGGAAACAAAACAAACCAGCGAAGAAAGGTTTGAAATCAAAGAAATCCAAAAAACAAAAGGAAATATGTACAAAATGTGCATTTGAAAACCTCATGCAAAAAATCCCTTGGGAAACTAAAAGAAGGGGAAAAAAATCCTATTTGATGGGAAAGCAATCTTACTCGAGGTACCTTGGGTCAGGGTTGATTTAGATTTATTTATCTCTTTACTTTCCATTTAATATTTTCATGACGATACTTCGTTTTTGAAAATAAACGTTCAACTAGAAGTAAAGAGAAAAAGGATCAAGAGGACTTCCCTAACAACAGTCGTATTATGGTTCTGGTGGTATGCCCACTTGCGTTCATGACTGCATTATTACAAAGAGAAATAGTGAGAAATAAAACTGAAAGAAACCCTATTCCTAAACCTACCCTAACTATGAAACAAATCAGAATACTACGTGAAGTCATGCTTCCAATGTAGCCATCGGAGTAACTCTAATCCTGCAATGGAAACAAGATCAAGCATTACTAATAAGAATGGTAATATATCAACAAATGACAGAAACATATCACACTTACCTTCATAATCATCATCTAAAAACAAAGAAAGCATGATCTTACCATTTCTTTGGATATTCTTGTTGTACAAATCCTCCAGCCATTGCGTAATCTTGTCGTGATAAGGGTCATATTGGCATGGGCGAGTGTAAGTAGGTTTGAAAAACTTGTCAGGATTACAAGGAAATGGAATAACCATTAGCCAGGGCTGAAATGCCCCATCCTCCTGATAGTTCTCTAAGTGTTCATTAATTTCTTCACATGGAGGACCTAAAAGAAATATGTCATTCCTACTTCCAAGATACTTAAGTAAAAAAAAAGCAAGCACAACTTTGTCTTTATTATGAATTTTTTATATATATGAATATTCAAGCCCTTCTGAGATCCTGTCACAAAAATGAGGATGCAAACCATGACTTTGATGAAACGAATATATCAATGGGAAACTCATCATAGGAAGATTCATGCAATCAATTTGATCATTGGTTTGAATGTTTCTTTCGATGAGATTGATCATTTCAAAATGTGAAGTATAAACATTAAGATTCGAGCTAAGAAAAGAATGGATATGAAACTTAGAATGTTTGATGTCCATAAGATATAATGCATTGTCTTTTTCAACAATAAATTGTGTAAAATCATCTCGCAACATGTCCTTTTCCCATGTGAGTGATGAAAGTGAACAAGTGTCAAATCTGGTTTTATCAATGTTATGCTCGAAATTAATTTCACCAAAATTTTGAATATTGAAAACATTATATTATGGTGGAAAAGAGTAGGATGTTATAGGTAAGGTTTCAAGTCCAATCGAGTCTAGGAAGAGATTAGTATATAGAGAATAAAAGGAATCAGACATAAGAACATGAAAAGAATCTCTTGAATTAACAATGGTATTTGTTGTAGGAAAATCTCCCTGCGGATAGGTAGATCGCCTCTAAGAGCTTGACCCTAACTCTAGATAGAATGATTAACATGGACACTGACTTCCTTTCAAATCTATCTAAACTAACACATGAGAAGGAAGGATGACAGAGGTACCTATATCGACGTTTGTCCCTGCACGCTCCGAGTCGCGCTCCGATCCTTTGCTCCTCGCTGAGTTCTGTGGACAAAACAAGATACGACCACTTCCTACTCTATTGATATTATCTTGAAAACAGATCTATCAATTAATGATAAGTTCATGTGACATTAGACACAAACTAGAAAGAAACAGGCCAAGCGTGTCATATTGATGAGAATAACAACAGCAGTACTTACAATCATAGATTCGAATGCGACATCTTCGTCAAGTCCTCTTCGTATAACCCTTGCCTGAAAGATCCACAACCTGGACAACAACATCTTCACTAATCACTCTCCTTTAGATGACTGTGTGTTTTCTCCAAGATCATAAGTTTCATACCAGCAGTTCTTCCCCCTCTTGCACCACTTATGAGATCATAAGTTTGGTGTGATTCTCCATTTCCATTCTCCTGTCACCATTAGAAAGCTTGTTTATATAGCCTTGGAGAGGATTTAACCACTTGAGATATCCTTGGGGAAGTTGAGTATTTTCCTCCTTCAGTTGAGGATCTTCCCTAGGATCATGGCTGGACTATGGATTCAAATCCAACTTCCTCCAAAGAATGAAAGGATTCTTCCCCCATTCATCTCAACATCTTAACAACTGCCCAGAATAGGTAGCGCTCCCTCAAAGGGGCCATCAGAGCATTGTAGCGCTCCTTGAAAAGGTTAAGGGAAGCACCAGCGCTCCAAAATCTATAGCTCTCCCTCAAAAGGGCTAGGGGAGCGTTATAACGCTCCCTGACAGTGTAAGGGGGAGCATCGGTGCCCCGAGATAGTGTAAGGGGGAGCGCTCCCCTCCAAAAACTCAATTTTTTAGGTGCTTTCAGATGGAGAAAGGTTTGCAAGCCTGCTGACTCATTTCTCCTCTTCCAAATTAGATGTTTGAGGTGTTTCAAGTGTCTTTCTCATGTCATTATAGGCACGACATAGGCATCATGGCAGTATGCTTTCCTGACACTTTGCGACACTTGTGAGAAACATGTGAAACTTACGACCTTGTGAGCAAAATGCGACACTTGCGACCTTGGTAATGACAACACTTGCGACACTATCAAAGTGAGTAATTTTGATGTGTAACAGATTGCCCCCCAAAGTATGAAGTTAGAAGATAGGAACTGATAACTGAAATACTTTGTAGACTTTCAAGCAAGGGTATAGAATCGGAGAACCTGACAAAAGATGCACACAAACATCCAACAAATATCATGACATATTTCAAAACCCAAGGCAGGCATACCTATGCTTGGGTGATCAAGACTTGCAAGATATGGCCGCCATAAAATACACTGTCGATCCATAATTGTATTGACAAGAAGGTATATCCACCGAAGATACAATGTGGATCTATACTCTGATGACTCGGACTGCTCGTAGCCACGAAGAATACACAATGGATCTACAAGATGACAAGACATAGCCACGACCAATACAAAGTGGATCTATGTAACAGTGTATGTGTCATTTGTCCAATAGAAACTCCTTCGCAACCTGGGAAAAGCATATATCAAAGTGATCACTCAACCCAGGGTCTTCTTACCAATCCCAATATGGTACGAATCTGACCATGTGAATAGATTTCCTGACGTCGAACATGGCAGAAACCACTTGATTACCGGTCAATGGTGTGAACGGTTAACAAGTGCGAGGGAAATCACCATTAATGTCAATGATTCCCAAGGTACCCTAGTACATTCCAGCAAATGTGAATAGATGAGATGAGGTCGAACATCCGTGGAATCATTCGATCATAGGTCAATGATGTAAACCTATTGTCGAATGTGAGGAGGCCTACCATTGAGGCATGCAGGTCCCAAAGTACCAACTAGTTTCTAAGTCTGATTCTGAGATAATGTGTTGGAGTCGACATGAATAGACTCGTCGAGGGAGGGCCTTGATGTATCCCTCATCAACGACATGAAACGGACATGGAGATGTGATTGGTAGATTGAACAAACATGGACTGACATAGGTTTTGGGGCAAGATACTTGGGATGGTTGACTCTCGAGGCGGATACTTCCCTTGAACACTGGGGCACTACAGCAAAACATGACATGGACCAAAACTATGCAATGGATACTGTGACTTGCGTCGGGTGACCCAAAGGAGTGAAAGGAACTCGGAGGATTGGCTCAGTGCAGAGGTTCAGTGGATTATAATATGTGCAAATGAAAAAGTTATGTGTTCAAGGGTGACTCTAAGAAGTGTTGGATGATGTTCTCAAGAGACTGCTTGGCTTGCTCTTTTCAATTTTTCCCCCATCCAGATAGATGAGTACCTCTTTTTTGATTTAATGAGCTCGGGGAGGATAACACATGCTCGATATAACTCACCTTCGGTAAGTTCCTCTTCCTGTGTTTAATGAACCGGAAGAAGTAAGGGTTCGGTCCCATATGGGCATGTCAATGTGTGCTTTAACGAGTCCAAAGACATAAAACTCGAAGGTTTTTCGGGATTATAGATTTTGGAAAAACACTTAAAAGAGAACTCTCTCATTTCCTTTTTCGTACAGTAGTCTAACGAGACCGAAAAAGGGTTAAACTATTGCTCGAAAGACGCCCTTTTCGACCTTTTAACGAGTGTGAAAGGAAGCAAGATCACTCGACAATATTTTCATATTTAGAGAGTCTGAAAAGGGTTTAAAGATGACTCCAGGGGGGGTTCCTTTTTCATGTGGTGTCCATACAGGTCTGAAAAAGAGATAAAAGTTTACCCAGTTGCATTCTCATGTATTTACGAGCACGAGAAAGAACAAAGACTAAGCTCAGTATGCCCCCAACTGGAAATCTAGTGGTTTAGCTCCAGAATGATCATCAAAGGCTGGAGACATACCCCCCCCAAGCTTCAATTCATTCACCGACTTTGAGGTTGTCACCAATTTCTGTGCTAGATGGAGAAAAAGGATACAGGTGAATGAAATGAAGGTTCAAAAATGAGACCTAACGAAAGACTCGAATCGACATCTACGAGATCTGGCGAAAGACTCAACTTGAAGGGAGAGGTGATTGTTTCATTTTTTAATGAGCTTGACACAGGAAAAGAACTATGCTCAAGGTTTCGTGTTTGATCTCCAGATTGTTGTTTCATTTTTTAACGAGCTTGCTACAGAGAGGAAAACTATGCTCAAAGCCTCTGTTTCATTTTTTAACGAGCTTTCCACAGAGAAGAGAAGTTATGCTCGTGATTCCCCCAACATGAAAGATGGTGGCCTCTGTTTCATTTTTGAACGAGCTTGCCACAGAGAAGAGAAACTATGGTCGTGACCTCTGTTTCATTTTTTAACGAGATTTCCACAGAGAAGAGAAACTATGCTCCTGATGCCCCCAGCTTGAAAGCTAGTGGCCTCTATTTCATTTTTTAACGAGCTTGTCACAGAGAAGAGAAACTATGCTCATTGTTGCTTCTTGATCATGGCTTCCAAGAGGATAACGCTCTGGAAGGATACCATGTCAAGGGATGAAACTCGGTCATGGCTTCCAAGAGATCTTCGTCAGATGGAAGAGAATCACTCTGGAAGGAACACATGTCAAGAGTCGTGACAGGGGTAAGGAGATCAGGCTCTAATAACCCTACCGAAGAGATCACCATGTCAACTACCGAATCCAAATCGTTAGAAGTTGAAAGTATGGGAGACAACGCTACATAATTGACATGTGGCGAGGGTGATACTGTCTGCATATAAGAACCACTTAGGGAGGTAACCCAGTCGGGGCTGATGAATGAAAGTTGATCAATAGTCATAATTCTTCCATCGTGAGGGAAATATATCACACGGAAAAGGGTGGATACAATAGCTTTCATAGCATAGACATAATCCCGCCCAAGGAGTAAACTGAAATCCAAGGGGTCTCGGACTACCATGACATCGATAAAGACAGTTTTCCCTCCCAAAGTTACAGGAAACTGAGGGAGGATCCCTAAAGGTTGACTAGTTCTTTTGTTAAAAGCTAACAGATTCTGCGTAACCAGTGCAAGCTGAGGACAACCCAAAGCATGCCAAGCAACAGAGGACAAAATACTAATGGACACACCTTCATCTATCAGTTTTTGAGGAATGTCCCGACCACGAACCTGTACTGTAATCTGGAAAGGAATGTGGGAGGGAAGATGAGGTCCAGTTAGCACACCCCAATCAAAAATGATGGCTTCAGTACTTGGAGGGGGTTGCAAAGGAGGAGGAGGAATGCCCCTAGGCATGGTAGAGTCTGTATTAACAAGAAAAACATGGGCAGTATCAGGTTTACTCTCTAGAGGGAGAGTAGGATCGACCGATGATTGGATCGGATCAACCAATGGTGGACTTGGATTGACCACTTTAGCAATCTTCAGAGGAAGAGTGGGACTGACCGAGGAAAGGACTAGATCAGTCACTTTGACATTCCGTAATGGAGGAATGGGACCGACCGATGGTGAAACTGGATCGACCACTTGAGTTTCATTCTCCAAGGGAAGAATGGGGTCGACGGGTTGAAATGGATCAACCGCTTTGGTGTCACTCTCTAACGGGAGAGTGGGGTCAACTGAGTATGGAAAAACCACTTCGGTGTCACTCTTTTGATGAAGAGCGGGGTTGATCGATGACGGAACTGGATCAGCTACTTGGGTTTGTGGTCCAATCAAGGAGGAAACTAGATTGACCACCTGATCAACCGGACTGACCAGGGATGGAACTGGATTGACCAGTCCATCAACCAATGATGGTTCGGAGGAAATCTTACGATAACCTTTTGTAATTTGAAGTTTTTCCAAAAGAGAAGAAGCCTCGTCCATGCGAGGACAAAGATGAGAGTAATGATTACCTTTACATAACATGAAAGGGAACTTGATAGTTTTCTTCTTCTTACCAACCTGAACATCACTAGTTGACGGGATATCATCGACATGACCGACAGAGGTTGATGACGTGGAGGACCACATTTCTAAGACCTGGGTAAGACTGGGACAATCCCTCAGAAAGTGGTCACCCTTACAAAGACTACAAGGGAATTTGGGTTTTGGATTCTTCTGTTTAATCTTATTGATCTCATCAACACTCCCAGTACTATTAACAGTAACTGGTTTCTTAGAGCCAACATCTGATGTTGTTGGGGCCTTGGTCCTTTTCGGGCTCTTCTTCTTCTTCTCTTTCCATTTCTTCTTCTTCTGATCAACCCGTCTACTTTCTTTAGAGCTTTCACTAGGTGAAGAAGGAGAAATGGAAGGAGACTTGATGGGCGAAGAAGGCGAAACGTTGACCTGAGGTTGATGTGTGGGTGGTGCATTGACATCCAAAGTATTAGGTGCAACCGAAACATTGGGAGGATTTGGGATCACCGGAGTGCGGAACAACCAAACTGGTAATCCAATAGTGAGTCCTGGAAGACTCAGTGTGGAAACATATGGAGGACCAAAGTTTCCAAATGAAGGAAAGGTATAAGTTTCCCTAGAATAAGGGGTTCCTCCATTGGTACTCCCAGGATTCAATGCCATTAACACTGACTCGACCTAAGGTCCACTAAGTAAAAGAAACAGCATACGCTAATAGAATCTAAGAATCACAACCAAGCAAATAGGACCTTCTTTTGATGATCGTACTAGTTGGTGATGAAATCCAACGTCGCGTGATCAAGTCCAGAAGGGGCGGGGATGGGGTGGAACAGTTACAATGGAGACTTGCTTAATAGACTTACGCCTTGGTGCAAGCTTCCACGCAGTAATTGTGGATTTACCCTCCAAGGAGCCCGAGTGAGTTTGACCAATGTCTGCTCCAGGTACAGTGAGACTTCCCATCACCGTAACCTTGTGTAAGACCCTAAAGATTATGGCCACTAAGGTTACCAATTCGCAGTCAGCCCTGGGTGGGAACAGTCGACAGTCCGATCTGAGCTTATGGGCAGGGTATCAAGCCCGAAATCAACTAAAAGGCTTCCACGCAGCAATTGTGGATTTACCTCAAAGTGATCCCCATAATACAATCTGACCACCACAATCAGTTAAACCATGGAGGGTTAGTCCCTGTAGCTTACCCAAATGCGACCTCGTGCGTAACCCCTGTGTGAGATGGGGATCCCAGGAAGACTTATACGATAACTAGATTTGACTCTCCCTAACTCAAGATGCTAGTGTTTGTTTTGGAAACTTTGGAGAGTTATGCTCATAGCCCTAATCCAAAGTACTAAGCCTAGTCTACTGTTGGTGGAGGATCCTAGAAAAGAAAAAGTTCTAGATAACTTTTAATTAGCGTTGATTTTATGGTTGTTCTTTACGCAAAAGAGGTGCATGGAAGTGAAACAAATGGAATTATGACTCAGACCCAAAGCGTGCATAAAATATGATAAGCAATCATTTCCTTTCGATGAACATCTATCTAAGGGAGAGAGAGAAAGTTCTTTTCACTAACAAGCACTATTAAGGAATGTCCTCAAACAATTATTTTTCTCGATCAAATCCTGATGCAATGCTAAAACTTTTGAGATGCCTCCTAATGTGCACAATAAATCATGCAGATGTTTTTTGTTGTTTGTATATGAATAATGATTAATTCAACACGATGCTTGTCTTTTCTAATTACTCTCTTGTATGAATGAAAATCAAACTAGCACAAGAAAAAGTCATACAAACAATACACCCTTTCGTTGCAATCAAAACGAAAAGCGAAAGAAAAGAAACAATCAAAGAAAAAAACAAACTTCAAACCCAAAGGAAAATGTTGAAGAACAATGATCTTGACTATAATCAAGATGAAGAGGTCTGTAGGCCTTTGATGACCTTCACCAGGGTTTTTACTCAGTTGATGAGAAGAGGAACACAATGCATGGGTCTCAAACTCTAATCAACAAAAAAACTCAGCAACAATAGTGAAGAAGGCTGCAAGATCCAACTAGTAAGATGTTTGTTCTTCAAGAAGACAGATGTCAAGGCTGAAAGGGAAGAAACATTGACTCACAAGGTTACTCAACAGAAGAGACACAGAGGCAAAACCCAGAAAAAGCAATTCTGGAAGGTTTTTTGGGCCAAAGAGGGATGGCGCTATGTTGCCAAAGGCAAGGAGTGTTATAGCGCTCTGTGAAAAGATATGGGGAAGTGATGGCGCTCTGTTAACACTAGGACAGGGGCGCCAGGGTCTAAAACTCCCAAAAATGTTAAAAAATCAAAAAATTGCAATTCAATTCCGATAATTATGCTGAGTATGATGAGGTAAGGAGCCAATCGACTCATGAAACCAATCAAAAGAGGAGTGAACCAGGTCTGAAACAATCAAGGGGTAAAACTAGGTCAATGAGGGGAAAATCAAAACAAGAAGTTTCGATTTGAGGCTATCTCCCCAATGGAGTCGCCAGTTTCTGTTGTAGGAAAATCTCCCTGTGGACAGGTAGATCGCCTCTAAGAGCTTGACCCTAACTCTAGACAGAAAATGCTTAGCATGCACACTGACTTCCTTTCAAATCTATCTAAACTAACACATGAGAAGGAAGGATGATAGAAGTACCTTTTATCGACGTTTGTCTCTACACGCTCCGAGTCGCGCTCCGATCCTTTGCTCCTCGCTGAGTTCTGTGGACAAAACAAGATATGACCACTTCCTACTCTATTGATATTAGCTTGAAAACATATCTATCAATTAATGATAATTTCATGTGACATTAGACACAAACTAGAAAGAAACAAGCCAAGTGTGTCATATTGATGAGAATAACGACAGCAGTACTTACAATCATACTTGCAGTTGAGTGATAGGATTTGCAATTGGTTCTTCATTCGTGATTGAACATGACTGGATGGAAGGGATAGAAGCATCATAGAAGAGATTTAATGCCAATGACATGTCATCGAGATTAAATTTACAGAGGATATGATAGACTCTTGTCAAAAAGTCTTCTGAAGATGAATCGTCGTTGATTAGCGAAGTATGAAATTCTTCACATAATTGATCAAAATCATAAATTTCAAAAGAATCTAGAAACTCATCTACAAATTGAAACCAATCAAAAATGTGACATGCTGGAAAGGATTCAAGCCAATGTTTGATCCGACCTCTAAAAGTAAAAGCGAACAGTCTGGATAAAACTCCTAAATCTAAGATGTCATGTTTGATGCATTTGCACTAGAACTTGTTAAGGTGGTCTTTAGCAGATATATTGTCTCCACCATCAAAGGTGAGTTTGGACAAGTGAGAGACTGTCTCGTTGGGAACATCGGGTAATGAGAAGTTGAAAGCATGTTCCAACACAGTGATTTGGGGAGCCATGGGGGAACTTGAATACATTTAAAATAAAGGCTCCTACAAGGCCAGCTTGTCAGTCGGCCCTCCTTCTAGCGCCATTTGTTGACCGGCGAAATTGACCGCTCATCAACTAGAGGGGTGGATCCGGTCCAGGGTGTTCTAAATAACCCAAGCCGTTTGGAATGATCCACTCCGACGGGTTTAGCGGCTTCGTTAGCCAATCTAAGTCCTAGGAAAGTGAAACAAAAACTAAACTAAAGAAACTAATCTAAGTGAAAAAAATAACTACAACAAACTATATATCATTCTAAAATATATATATAGTTCACTAACTAATATTACAAAACAATAATTCTATGAAATTAAAAGTTCAGCTATCAACAGAATTAGATCTCAATTATATATGCACATTATTTACAGGATACAAATTTTGATCTAAATTTGCAAAAATCATTGGCAAAAATGTCTTATGACAACGTAACTATTATTTTTTATTTTTATAATTTTTATGTGAGAGAAATGAAATGAAAACTAACTAAGCGAAGCAATTAAGATAACAATCTTAACGGTAAATCTGAACTAAATATCTATCTAAACATTTGTTGGCAGACTGGTTGAATACCCTTTGAATTGATCAAGGGTTCAACAAGGGGCAAATACACATGGTTGGACGAGTGAGAGAGGTGTTGTGGCCCAGGTCTGGAGAAGTAATAAACATTCCAGCAAATGCACACAGACCCAAAACACACCTTACAGCCACGAAGAGCATCTGAAATTTGACCTGTAAAGGACGAGCTAGATCTCTGTAATAACCCAATTTCTGAGGAAATCACCCGAGATGAAGGTAAAGGGGCTAATTTCAGTTCTGGGTTTTCAAGGGTTTGATCTGATTCAAAATTGTTTGCCCATAATTTCCCACACAAAAAACGTGTCTCTGGGAGGCAATTACGTAGTTAGCCTAAGCAATCTCCTCTGGCATTATCAAATCATAACAAAGTCTGCACACCATGGGGTTTAATTTTCACTACAGGGGCCAGGAGAGAGCACACGGTATACAGGGTAAATGGTGAGGGGGTTTGACAAGGTAGGCACAGGATTGAATGCCCGTTGGTTTTCCCAAATAGAGGTAGCCCGAAATACAAGGCAGACATTAATTCCTAAGTGTGCAAGGGTGGTGGAATGAAATGAAACCATGCAAAACATTCATATTGATATGTACAATCGACGGTACCTTTGTAATTCAAATCATTCTCATCACAATCCAAAGTTTTTGACCCAATATCAAATAGATTAATCACATACTCATCGAAAGCCATAACATATAACCAAAAGATTTTGGCAAAATATCAAATAACTATTTGCAAACCATAATGTTCATAACCAACAATTGGTCAACAATAGTATGTGTATGATTTAAAACAAAACAACATGTCGAATATAGCACCAAAGCTTTGATCATAAATTTTATGAGTTGTATGAAACCATTGCACCAAAGACTTAATCAAACACACCAAAGACCATTGCATGGCGAACCTATAAATTGAGACCATATCAACCAAAAGTGCAAAGTAAATAAAAGTTTGGTGTTTTTGACACATGTGTGACCACTATTGAGTTAGAAGGGAAATGACCACATGAACAAGAGTGTTCGTAATAATCCAGTGATGGTTTTAATTCCATCGACATGACTTCCAATTCAAGGTTTTCACGCTTACAGTCGTGAAAATGAAAATGAAAAGCAGGTCTGCAAATGCGCAAGGTAATAGTGTCGTTTTGTTTTAAAGGATTGCGACGAGTATTGAGTGTTCAACACCCTTATGTGGGCAGCTTGTAAGGAAAAGATAAAAATGCAAAATGGCAGCCAACAATGGCAACACAATGGTAGAAGCAGTTATCTCTGCCATAAGAACAAATCCAGATTAGGATAATGAGAATAATTCTAACTCAAAAACAACCAGAAAATTGTTTAAACATCATCATCAATCAAATAATTCCAGCTGTGCTTAAAAGATGAAAACTGATAACATTCTTAAGACAAGCAAGTCATGATATTAAAGATAAGTCTCCAATACTGTTGACAGAGCCACTGCTTCCAGCAGGCATTCATAGCCTCGACAGGGTTTCCATTTAACCCACTCTGATATCTATATCCTGCTAGGAAGTTCCAGATCAAAATAAATGACATTTTATGGTCATGAGATTTCATACTTACGAATTTTCATATACCCGACATTGCTTCGCTGCCAGTGGGCCTGTTCAGTACCACAACGAAGTTGTCTTGGTGTCATGCATGCATTTACCCGCTGCCAGCAAACCTGTTCATCATCCTGGCAGGTTTACAAGCACTTCCCTTAGCTCTTTTAATGATTTGTTTAGTTTTTTTTAAAGATATATAATCAAGCGGGGTGACGTTGAAAATTATAACATTTTGGACATATTTTTACAGACCATGAAAGAATTTGTTTTTAAACTGTCCTTCGTTAAGATTCAAAGATGGTTTGTTTACAAAATCGACCTTCTAAGGCAGGGAGACATCTTCTGAGTCATTCACTTAAGAAACAGGGACAGCATAAGAATATAATGGATGATCGTGACAGGCTTCACTTACATATTGAAATCAATAAACTTTTTCAAACAATAGTCTTTTCTCAACATGGCTGTAAATTTCAAAAGTATATTACAATTGATGTTTAAACAAATTTTCAGCAGTCATTTCAGAGAAAGAATTTTCTGTTTTCTTTGTCTAAACAGTTCATACTGCAGGTATGTGTATTTCAAAAGAAATATTGATAAGCATAAAAGGAAACAAAACACACCAGCGAAGAAAGGTTTGAAAGCAAAGAAATCCAAAAAACAAAAGGAAATATGTACAGAACGTGCATCTGAAAACCTCATGCAACAAATCCCTTGGGAAACTGAAAGAAAGAAAAAAAAATCCTATTTGATGGGAAAGCAGTCTTACTCGAGGTACCTTGGGTCAGGGTTTATTTAGATTTATTTATCTCTTTACTTTCCATTTAAGATTTTCATGACGATACTGCGTTTTTGAAAATAAACGTTCAACTAGAAGTAAAGAGAAAAAGGATCAAGAGGACTTCCCTGACAACAGTCGTATTATGGTTCTGGTGGTATGCCCACTTGCGTTCATGACTGCATTATTACAAAGATAAATAGTGAGAAAGAAAATTGAAAGAAAACCTATTCCTAAACCTACCCTAACTATGAAACAAATCAGAATACTACGTGAAGTCATGCTTCCAATGTAGCCATCGGAGTAACTCTAATCCTGCAATGGAAACAAGATCAAGCATTACTAATAAGAATGGTAATATATCAACAAATGACAGAAACATATCACACATACCTTCATAATCATCATCTAAAAACAAATTAAGCATGATCTTACCATTTCTTTGGATATTCTTGTTGTACGAATCCTCCAGCCATTGTGCAATCTTGTCGTGATAAGGGTCATATTTGCATGGGAAAGTGTAAGTAGGTTTGAAAAACTTGTCAGGATTACGAGGAAATGGAATAACCATCAGCCAGGGCTGAAATGGCCCATCCTCCTGATATTTCTCTAAGTGTTCATTAATTTCTTCACATGGAGGACCTAAAAGAAATATGTCACGCCTACTTCCAAGATACTTAGGTAAAAAGAAAGCAAGCACAACTTTGTCTTTATTATGAATTTTTTTTATATATGAATATTCAAGCCCTTCTAAGATCCTGCCACAAAAATGAGGATGCAAACCATGACTTTGATGAAACGAATATATCAATGGGAAACTCATCATAGGAGGATTCGTGCAATCAATTGGATCATTGGTTTGAATGTTTCTTTCGATGAGATTGATCATTTCAAAATGTGAAGTATAAACATTAAG
>ML808238.1:81920-100395 GCA_009831015.1 Picea engelmannii | reverse complement strand
ATGACTTTGATGAAACGAATATATCAATGGGAAACTCATCATAGGAGGATTCGTGCAATCAATTGGATCATTGGTTTGAATGTTTCTTTCGATGAGATTGATCATTTCAAAATGTGAAGTATAAACATTAAGATTCGAGCTAACAAAAGAATGGATATGAAACTTAGAATGTTTGATGTCCATAAGATATAATGCATTGTATTTTTCAACAATAAACTGTGTAAAATCATCTCGCAACATGTCCTTTTCCCATGTGAGTGATGAAAGTGAACAAGTGTCAAATCCGGTTTTATCAATGTTATGCTCGGAATTAATTTCACCAAAATTTTGAATATTGAAAAGATATGATTTTGGCGGAAAAGAGTAGGATGTTGTAGGTAAGGTGTCAAGTCCAACCGAGTCTAGGAAGAGATCAGGATATAGAGAATAAAAGGAATCAGACATAAGCACATGAAAATAATCTCTCGAATTAACAATGGTATTCTCAAGAGATTTCTCTTTGCCTTCTTTAAAACCCTTACTCTGTTTTGGTGACGAATACCTCAACATGATATGATCATCTGGATTTTCCTTTTGTGTGATAGATAATTCAAAATTTATGTGACAAACATCTAGTCTTTCCTGTGAACAAAGTGCATTTTGAGGATGAAGGTTTAAAGTTTCTTCTTCTAGTTGCATATATTCTTCTCTAATCAGTTTCATAGGTGTACTAGAACATTCAAGACGATTTTCGTCGCTTAAGTGTTCTTCAATGATTGATTTCAAATGTTGATTAGAGCATGAGTT
This sequence comes from Picea engelmannii, assembly GCA_009831015.1. NCBI lineage: Eukaryota > Viridiplantae > Streptophyta > Pinopsida > Pinales > Pinaceae > Picea > Picea engelmannii. Next base: position 99,609 of record ML808238.1, on the reverse strand, counting down.
ACAAGAATGAGGATATTCACCTTGAGCCATAAATGAATTATCTTCCATACTAGTCTTAGATTGAAAATACAATGATTCAAAGGAAAAACCAATTTGGTTGTCAATAAGATCCTGATCAGTAGATTCTACCTCCCTGGCTTGTTCAACATTATCGGAAGAATTTTTCTCTTCTTGCGAAGAAGATTGTTCTTGTAGTTGAGTGATAGGATTTGCAATTGGTTCTTCATTTGTGATTGAACATGACTAGATGGAAGGGATGGAAGCATCATAGAAGAGATTTAATGCCAATGACATGTCATCGGGATTAAATTTACAGAGGATATGATAGACTCTTGTCAAAAAGTCTTCTGAAGATGAATCGTCGTTGATTAGCGAAGTAAGAAATTCTTCACATAATTGATCAAAATCATAAATTTCAAAAGCATCTAGAAACTCATCTACAAATTGAAACCAATAAAAAATGTGACATGCTGGAAAGGATTCAAACCAATGTTTGATTCGACCTCTAAAAGTAAAAGCAACAGTCTGCATAAAACTCTTAAATCTGAGATGTCATGTTTGATGCATTTGCACCAGAACTTGTTAAGGTGGTCTTTAGCAGATATATTGTCTCCACCATCAAAGGTGAGTTTGGACAAGCGAGAGACTGTCTCGTTGGGAACATCGGGTAATGAGAAGTTGAAAGCATGGTCCAACATAGTGATTTGGGGAGCCATGGGGGAACTTGAATACATTTAAAATAAAGGCTCCCACAAGGCCAGCTTGTCAGTCGTCCCTCCTTCTAGTGCCATTTGTTGACGGGCGAAATTGACCGCTCGTCAACTAGAGGGGTAGATCTGGTCCGAAGTTGTATAAATAAACCAAGTCGTTTGGAATGATCCAATCCAACGGCTTTAGAGGCTCCGTTAGCCGATCTAAGTCCTAGGAAAGTGAAAGAAAAACTAAACTAAAGAAACTAATCTAAGTGAAAAAATAACTACAACAAACTATATATCATTCTAAAATATATATATAGTTCACTAACTAATATTACAAAACAATAATTCTATGAAATTAAAAGTTCAGCTATCAACAGAATTAGATCTCAATTATATATGCACAGTATTTACAGGATACAAATTTTGATCTAAATTTGCAAAAATCATTGGCAAAAATGTCTTATGACAACGTAACTATTATTTTTTATTTTTATAATTTTTATGTGAGAGAAATGAAATGAAAACTAACTAAGCGAAGCAATTAAGATAACAATCTGAACTAAATATCTATCTAAACTACTGAGAATTCTCAAATTTATTTAACTATTAAATTGCAAATAACAAACTAACCTGGAGTAACGCTTCCTATTTGCCCTGTTCACAGCACCCAGTTTAGTTGTTTGATGGGAGAAATCTGCACCAGATCTTTCCACAAACTTCTTGTAAACGGGAAGCAACAATGCTCTTTGAATATGAATGACAGAACAAACAAGACATAAAATGACAACAATCTTATATTTTACAGATCATCACATTAGATAAATCCCAGTGCGAAGATTTGTACATAATTGTTCACTTAACAAAGAAGAAAAACCTTCTGCTTATTAAATTGAAATAGAGTAATTGCTGTGAGTAAAAAATGAGATACATCAGATATGGACAGAATTTAAATCATAACGCATCAATCTGTAACAAATCTTGATATCTGAAGTAGTTAATAATTTGATTACAAATTAAAATGCACAAAACTTGAACGAAAGTATGATAAATTGAAAGCTAAAGTTGTTACAAAGCAAGTCTGTATAATCATAAGTCCATAGTCTTTGTTCTCCCAACAATGATGGGTTCTTTACAAAAAATAATGAGTATATAAAGGCCACAGGGTAAAACATCCCTATGGGATTTATCAAAAACTATTTGCAAAAAATATGGGAACAATCTCGCAAATTCCTATTTCTACCTAAGACTAACAATCTAATCCCAAAATTGTGTAACAAAAGCATGTTCTGAACTTCCACAGCAAATCCAATTCTCATTTCAATTCGTATGTACCTATAGATGGACAGAAATAAACAAATTTAGATAGTGTTCAGTTGTAAATCAACAAAAATCCAACTTTTATGACTAGCTACAAAATATCACGATTCTGTAGCTAGTCATATTTACAAACTAAATCGCTTTAAATTAACCAAATGATAACAGAAATGCATATGGTGAATCAAAAAACTCTTAATTACTAATCCAAAACAAAGCCAATCATTCACACTAAAACTAACCAAAACTTTTATGCCAATTTAGAATTAACAGAATCGCAATTGAAGCAATTTCAATCGAAACAGACTATAATTGATTTATCAAACAAATATTTGGTATGAATTCAACACAAACACAATCGTTTATGTCAATCCAAAACTAACATAATCATTTTTTTGAATTCAAAACTAACATAGTCATTTTTTGAATCAATACAAACAAAACTAAACTAAATCAAACTAATTCAGAGCAAACACAATCAGCTATGCTAATTTAAAACTAACAAAATTGTTTTTGAATCAATTCAAACAAAACAAAATTATATCAAACTAATTCAGAACCAACAAAATTGTTTATGCTTATTTAAGAAAGGCAGAATCATGCTAAAATTAAACAAAATCATACCAGCCATTGTGAAATCAGATCGAATCATGATGGTTGTAGCTGCTTACACGTTTTTTTTTTCTTTTAAAAATCACATATCCTGTAGATGTAAAAATTTGTTGGCGGACTGGTTGAATACCCTTTGAATTGATCAAGGGTTCAACAATGGGCAAAGACACATGGTTGGATGAGTGAGAGAGGTGTTGTGGCCCAGGTCTGGATAAGTAATAAACATTCCAGCAAATGCACATAGACCCAAAATGCACTTTACAGCCACGGAGAGGATCTGAAATTTGACCTGTAAAGAATGAGCTAGATCTCTATAATAACCCAATATCTGAGGAAATAACCCAAGGTGAAGGTAAAGGGGCTAATTTCAGTTCTTGGTTTTCAAGTGTTTGATCTGATTCAAAACCGTTTTCCCAGAATCACCCACGCAAAAAATGTGTCTTTGGGAGGCAATTACGTAGTTAGCCTAAGAAATCTCCTCTAGCATTATCAAATCATAACAGAGTCTGCACACCATGGGGTTTAATTTGCACTACAGGGGCCAGGAGAGAGCACATGGTCTACAGGGTAAACGGTGAGGGGGTTTGACAAGGTAGGCACAGGACTGAATGCTTGTTGGTTTTCCCAAACAGAGGTAGCCTGAAATACAAGGCAGACATTAATGCCTAAGTGTGTGGGGGTGGTGGAATGAAATGAAACCATGCAAACCATTCATATTGATATGTACAATCAACGGTACCTTTGTAATTCAAATCATTCTCATCACAATCCAAAGGTTTTGACCCAATATCAAATAGATTAATCACATACTCATCGAAAGTCATAACATATAACCAAAATATTTTGGCCAAATATCAAATAACTATTTGAAAACCATAGTGTTCATAACCAACAATTGGTCAACAATAGTATGTGTATGATTTAAAAAAAAAAAACATGTCGAATATAGCACCAAAGCTTTGATCATAAATTTTATGCGTTGTATGGAACCATTGCACCAAAGACTTAATCAAAGACACCAAAGACCATTGCATGGCGAACCTATAAATTGAGACCATATCAACCAAAAGTGTAAAGTAAATAAAAGTTTGGTGTTTTTGACACATGTGTGACCACTATTGAGTTAGAAGGGAAATGACCACATGAACAAGAGTGTTCGTAATAATCTAGTGACAGTTTTAATGCCATCAACATGACTTCCAATTCAAGGTTTTCACGCTTACAGTCGTGAAAATGAAAACACAAATCAGGTGTGCAAATGCGCAAGGTAATAGTGTCGGTTTGTTTTAAATGATTGCAACTAGTATTGAGGGTTCAACACCCTTATGTGGGTAGCTTGTAAGGAAAAGATAAAAATGCAAAATGGCTGCCAACAAAGTTCCACCCTATTATCAACAACAACAATGGAACTCACCAGGTTGGAAAAACTAGTCTACTCAATACCAACATCCTTGGATTCAAGGATGGAGGGGAGGACACAACCAAGGAAACCCTCAAGCTCCACCTATCCCTATGTCCAACCATCCTTATCCTCGGTTCTCATCGAACACTCTGCAACTTTTTCCAGGTTTTGTTCCACCACTTTTACCTCCTATCCCACAACAACAAACGCTACAATTCCAAAATGCAAGCTCCCCAAAACTGACACTATTACCAGCACAGTCAGTGTTGAATCCTAATAATAAGCCCCCTCAACATCTTAACAATATTGAGATGCAGTCCTTCCCGACATATGTTATTACTCATGTTCCATTATAAGAAATTCAACTAAGATTGGGAAAAGTTCTAGATAAGCAGAGACCTTCAGTAGTCATCCAGGAATAACAAGAAGAAGAAACCACCAAACAACCCACAGATGACACTAGGTGGGAAGAGGTTATTATCCTGAAAAATCAAGAACCCAATATTCCCCAAAATAAACCTTCACAAATTACAAAGTTCCCTCCTTATCCAGACTGATTGGTAATCGAGAAACCTACCACCCGACCAGAATTTGACATTTTCAATGAATTGAAAAATATTTGTGTCAAAATTTCCTTGCTTCAATCCATTAAAGACATTCCAATCTATAGTAAGGTAGTCAAATAATTGTGTATCAAGAATCCAGGTAGGAAGCAAAAGGACCCTCCTACAGTACACTTGGTAGGAGGACTTTATGAGTACATCTCAGAGTAGCCAAAGCTAGCAAAGTATGGGAATCTAGGAAACCCTGTAGTGACCATAAATATTAATGAGGTCTCCATCGGAAACACTCTCATAGACCTAGGGGAATCCATCATTGTTATGACCACTACTACCTTGGAACAATTACAGTTACAACCTCTTCTTCAGCCTACCCCAACCATTTTGGAATTAGTAGATAAGACTAGGGTTATACCTAAAGGAATTTTAGATGATGTCATGGTTACTTTAGCCTCATGGGAGTACCCCGAAGATTTTCTTGCCATTCATTCAAAGGATCCTGCCAGAGGCCATCCCATTATTTTGGGAAGACCTTGGCTAGCCACAGCCAATGCATTTATTAGCTTTAGAGAAGGAGAAATGACCATCTCGAATGGTCTCTCTATCCAGAAGCTCACCATTTACCCTCCATCTCAACCTATTATGGAGAATCTATGGTGGCTTGAATGTCCATATGAGAACGAAGATTGGGAAGAACTTGTATTTCCTAGTGACCATGCAAGGGCACTTCAAGAGCACACAACAGAAAATGTGCTAAACTAGTTCATTTCTTCTATCACATGTGTGGATTTTCCATAGTGTTTTCCCCAATTTGAGTATATGTTTGGGGAAGAATTTCAAGAACAATTGGATCCATCCATTTTGTCTTCGACATCTTTTATTTTTGAAATAGATGAGTCTGCCATGTCTTATACTATGCCCTATGAGATTAGTCCAGGGAAATTTTTACATATAAACTCTGGGCTAGATACAAACCAACAGAAACAGTTAGTAGATATCCTTAAAGAACAAATAGGATCATTTGCCTGGGAATACACTGACATGAAGGGTACAAATCCTGACACATGCATCCAACACATATATACCCAGGGGGAAGTGACACATGTTAGGCAACCCCAGAGAAGGATGAACCCAACACTCAAAGAAATAGTCAAGGAGGAGATTCAAAAGTTGCATAATGTCAGATTTATTTATCCCATCTCCGACAATAAGTGGGTATCCCCGCTTGTAGTGGTTCCAAAGAAAGTGACCAGGAAATGGAGAATCTGTGTTGATTTCTGGGAACTCAACAAGGCCACTCTGAAAGACTACTTTCCTCTTCCTTTCATTGACCAAGTTCTAGATACCTTATCCGGAAAGAAGTATTTCTCCTTTATAGATGGGTACAGCGGGTACAACCAGATTCTTATAGCACCTGAGGACCAGCAAAAGACTACCTTTACTTGTCCTTGGGGAACCTATGCCTATAGGGTATTACCATTTGAATTGTGTAATGCCCCTGCCACTTTTCAACGAGTAGTATTAGGGATATTTGTCGATCTTATTCATGATTGTGTGGAGGTATACATGGATGACTTTACTGTTTATGGCAACACTTAGCAGGAAGCCTTAGACAACTTAGAAAAAGTCCTCATCAGATGTCAGGAAATGAACCTATCCCTAAGTCATGAAAAATGAAAAATGTTGTTAACTAAAGGAGTGGTTCTAGGACATCATGTTTCATCTGAAAGAATAAAAGTCGATCCTGCAAATATTGAGGTCATTATTAGACTTCCATCCCCCAAGACTCAGAAAGAGGTGAGAATCTTTCTTGGACATGCTGGATATTATCGACAGTTTATTGAAAATTTTACAAAGATTGTTGCACCTATGTTTGGATTATTGATGAAAGATGTTGATTTGTTTTGGACTGAGGAGTGTCAAACTGCCTTCGAAACACTGAAAGATAAGATGCCTGTGGCACCAGTTCTTAGAGGGCCCAATTGGACTCTCCCATTTCATATATCCACTGATGCCTCCGACATTGCAATCGGAGGGGTATTAGGGCAAAAACAGGACCAACAGTCCTATGCCATTTATTTTATAAGCAAGAACTTGTCCCCTGCCGAGTTGAACTACACAGTCACTGAGAAAGAGTTCTTGGCTGTTGTTCATGCTATTAACAAGTTTTGTCATTACATTACAGGTTATGAAGTATTTGTACACATCGATCATTTCGCCATTAGGTTTCTCATGAACAAACCAATAACTAATGGACGAGTAACTAGGTGGCTCTTGTTATTGCAAGAATTTAATATCACTTTGCTTGACCAACCTGGAAAGGATAATGTAGTAGCTAACTTTCTTTCCTGCATAACGAATGAGGATGATGATACCCCTATAGATGATAGTTTCCTAGATGAGCATATTTTTTCCCTCTCTGTCAATACCCCATGGTTTGCGGATATGGCCAACTATCTAGCTACTAGGAGATTATCGTCTCATTTGTCACCTCATGAAAAGTGGAAAATTATTACATAGAGTGCTAATTACTCTTGGGTTGGTCATGATATTTTTTGCACAGGTCCTAATTTGATTATTCGTAGATGCATCTAAGAGGATGAGGTACCTGATATACTACGAAGTTTTCATGATGGACCATGTGGTGGCCATTTCTCTGACAAACGTACAGAATATAAGGTGTTACATTCAGGTTACTATTGGCCTAGCATTTTCAAAGATGTTGCCAAGTATGTGAGAAGTTGTGATAGTTGCCAAAGGATAGGTAGATGTACGCCAGCTGGAAAAATGCCTTTACAGGACCAAGTTATGATAGAACCCTTCGAAAAATGGGCCCTCGACATTGTAGGACCAATTTCACCCATGTCCCGTAGGAAGAATTATATATTGGTTTGTACGGACTATGTCACCAAATGGGTAGAGGCAAAAGCCCCATTTAGAGCCATAGAGAAGTCTGTTGTTGAATTCATCTATGAAGACATCTTTACCCTCTTCGGTGTCCCTCGTGAAATTATTACCGACCAAGGGATTCAATTCACTTCCAAGTTGATGAAAGAGCTAACAGAGAAATATGGGATTAAACATTGTAAATCTTATCCATACCACCCGCAAGCCAATGGTCAGGTAGAATCCACAAAAAAAGTTCTAGAAGCCATCTTGACCAAGACTGGTCATTTACATTGTCGAGATTGGGTTGATAGGCTCCTAGAGGCCTTGTGGGCATACCGAACTACCTAGAGAAATGGCACTGGGAATACCCCTTATGAGCTAGTGTACGAGAAACATGTACTTTCACCAATAGAATTCCAAGTAAGGACCTTCTATATTTCCGCAAAATTAGGATTGAACCTGGATGAGGCTCAGAATAAACGATCCCTATAGTTGAATGAGTTGGATGAAATCAGGCAAGATGCCATCCAATGGAAAATATTATTCCAAAACTAGAGGAGCAAGTGGCATGACAAGTTTATTAAAAAGAAACACTTCTAGCCTGGTGATTGGGCCATGTTGTTTGATTTCCGGTTCAAAACCTTCAAAGGAAAACTTACCACCCATTGGTTGGGCCCTTATGAGGTAGACATTGTATATGACAATGGATCTATAAAAATTAAAACAATTGATGATGGACAAGTCTCCTTTGTGGTAAATGGACACTGACTTAAATTTTATCATAAGCCCATTTCCAGAGAAGATTTTTTACAGGTCATGATAGCCGACAAGGCATTGGCCTTAGTAGATGGGGAAGCCCCCCCTTGTTCTTGAAAAGAGTTTTTAAATATTCCCTACTGTATATATGTAAATAGTTTTTGTTAATAAGGAAATTCTAAGAGGTTTTTGTTTATTTCACCAGGAGTACACGGTTTCAAGATCTTTCTTCACAACATTGTTATACTTGAATTTTGTGTCTACTAAAGCATCAAATGAATAGTGACTTACTATAATTAGCCATGTTTTTTCAAAATTATCATTTTTAAGGCATTCTAAAGCAGTTTCTCTTGAAACTCTTCACCGCTATATAAGGAAGCGATACCATACCTATCAAGACTAGAGGTCTCTCATACAGTTTTTCCAAGAAACCTGAGTAAGTGATTCAAGTGTCTTTATCAAAGAGTAACAAGGAAGTCTAATTAGCAATTAGTCATGGAAACATCACAATAACTACAAAAGAAGAAAGTGAGTTGAGCCTAGAGATACCTTTATGTTCTTTCTCGATGGTACCATCCACTACACACTAAATAGCTTGATTATATCATATCTTTAGATAGGTCGCGTCCACTTAAGTACTCCTTACATCAGGACAACCACTAATAATATAACAGAAAGTCATCCTCTAACATAAATACCATCCCAATTGGAAAGAAAAAAAGAAAGAAAAGTTGTTTTCAGAGTTGTCCCCCCATATTCTTGCATAAGCAATATTATATTAAAATCTTAAAAGATGGAGGAGCAGTCTCTGAGGGTTTAAGAGGCTAACCCACCGAGATACTGAACAGGTATGTTGGTAGTGGGTACCAACCTATGGTATGACTAGGAAAACCCGCCGGAGTACTGAATAGGCTTGCTGGCAATGGGGCATTCTACCTAGCAAGGATGATAATATGACAAAAGAAAATACTAAATTTAAACTTGTCCTGATGTATGACATTACTTGCAGACAAATCTGACATGGAGTATGTGTGGTTAAGATAAGGTTAATGAATCTCATCAACTTGCCATTGGGAAATGACTTTAAGACTATATTGAAACTCTCTTGCCTGCCTCTTATTATCTATATATAGGATCTCTTATCCTATAGGTGGGGCCATCTCCTAACTGTCTCGTCAGACCAATCTATGAAATTTCATCTTTACACTTGACATACTGTAAATCTTCGGCTATTGGGGGATACTGACTAGTTTCCTATACTTTTGATTGTGAGGTGTCACAATACTTAGGTGTGGGGGAGGGGTTCATGAGCTGACAAATTATCATTGCCTAGAGAAAAGAGTCTTTGCAAGAATTTTTGTATTATTACCATGATACAGGTTATTACATTGATAGTCATGTTATTTTTAAATGTTTAACTCTTGTGTGCTATACATTACTAAACTCATGCTTAACAGACCACTCTTTATTGATTATTTAACAGACCACTCTTTATTGGTTATCTTCCATTACAAGATGCATACTGTAGGTTTGACAATACATGTTTTATGCTTGCTATAACCTGTTCATTATAGGTTTTGGCATTATATGTCATATGAAAGAAGAACGAGTGAGAATGGAGCACTCTACCTCTGCTCATTAACCACTATGGTTGTCAAAAACACTTCAAAATTGCAAGCTATCCATTATAAGAGGTGAAAATGCACTTAACACAGGGGTACCGGATGAAGTACTGTATGAGGTGCCAGATGAGGTGTCAGATGAGATGTCGTTTGAAGTGTTGTTTGAAGTGCCATTGAATTGCATACTAGTAACTGTCCTAGATTCCAGGTAACCAGAATTCAATTCCATTCAATTATATTTGTTTCAGGCATTGATTAAAGATGCTTCATATGGTTATGATCAAATGTCCAAGTCAAAAGACTTGGACATTGATCTAAATATTCACCAATCCATTGCTCCCAAGCTTGCCATCGAATTCAAATTTCCCACACATGGAAACTCGCACACACATATGGGCAATGTACTCCACCATAAGAGAATCCAAAATCTGGTTGGGCATTCTATTATCTCATTTACCCTTGCTAATTGCTCTTCTCTGCGTTAGGAAATCGTGCCCAACATCTTCCATCTCACCCTTTGTTCAAATCACACTCAGACCATGCCAAATTCATGCCATCTCTTGGCATGTTCTTAACTCGTTCCTCTGTGTGGTTTGATTTCTCCCTTGCTTGGTGAATTCAAACTCTCTCACAATGCCCAAGAGATACGAACCCTCCTCCTATGAAAACTTGTTTACCATTCCATAATTCACACAGTGCAGGGAAGTGTTCTTGCATGCTGGTTGGGGACCATTTCTGTCTAGTTTGCAAGGCCATGATGACGGTCTTTCTATGCAATTTGCAGTTGGTTTTGATGGTAAGACAGAACATGTAGGGTCTCTCAAATTTGCAGTCACAGAAGAGTCAATTGTTGTTGCAACAAAACTCCCAATAATGGGATATAGATGGTTCAAGAATCATCAATTGTTGTGCTCAAGTTACAACAAGGTGTTTAAGCCCGAATTTGAGATCATTTCAGGAGAGAAAGGGTATGTTAAGGAGTGGATAAAGACAGAATTGGTTAACCACTGCATTGTTATCACAAGGTTAGTTACATGTGAAGGTAGATACTCCACCTTCAAAGCTTGTCATTTTAGATTGCTGGCTCATTTTTTGTTCAACAAACCCTTGAAATTTCCCTTTTATTTTCTCAAAATATTGGAGAAGATGTCCTCTCAAGTGAGGAAAAATGTGACTAACCCCCACAATAGTCTCTTCCACCATGGTTTGATCAAACTCCTCGTTCTTACCGAATTAGAGAAACAGGGGAAAAATTGGGATGACTTTATCTACCAATTTGAAAACCCTCACTTGACAATTAAGACCGACAGAAACCCACTTAGCCTAAAAACTATCTCTCCATCCAGGCCTCACTCTCCAAGAACTCCAAACTCCATTTCACAAACCATATCTTTGTTGGAACAATACCAAAAGCTTGTTGACATTCCTACTTCTTCATCAAGGAAAAAGACCAAGAACAAAGACCAAAAGAAGCCTATTGTTGACCCCACAATGCCTTCACTTTCTCTTGATCCTACACCTAAGAAGCCCCAAGAAGTAATGCAGCAAGAATTTCCCATCATTCCCACAAACAAGAGGGGAGCCAACCGACTTAGTAAGGGACCCTTTCAGAAGAGTACCTGGAACATAAGAACCAAGCCTTATGCAAAACCTCCACCTGCTTCAGATCCTATCCAAGTGTCCTCCGACCTTGAGAGCCCTCATAAGAAACCTAGAGAAGTCTCTGCGGATGGATTAGAGCCACTAATTAAAACAAAATCAGAACCTACCTCACCTTTCTGATTTCCCATCACTCCTACTTCACCCATGCCTACTCTTCATCCTAAAACTGATAAATTTTCCAAATCCCTCAAAGTATATAATCCTTCCTCAGAGATCATCGATTCTATCCCAACCATAGAGTAGCTACAAAAAGAAAACCATAAGCTTCTCCAACAGTTGGAAGAAAGGAAGACAATAGATACACACCTTCATCATGATAATGCAGTCCTTCAGACAAAGGTCAATTCCCTTCAGCGGTTGGTTGATGAAATGACTAAATCTAACCATAGCCTCGGAGCACAATTGAAGCAACACAAGAGGCACAAGGATAAGTCCACACAGCAAGAAGGAGAAGCTTCCAAAGCCAATCCTCCTCAGCAAGCCTAGTTACGAGGGGTAACTTATTTTTGTTTGCAGTGGGACCTGCAAAGTCGTAAGTGTGGGGGTAATGTTGGGCCCGAGATATGATCAATTTTATGACGGTTATTATACATTTTTTCCGCATGTACATATATGTTTTGCACGTTTTGAAGGAGATTTTGAAGAATTTTATGATAAAATGGTATAATCGGCATGAGGTACGTGTAATTCATGTTTTATGATTAAATCAAGTTTAATTCATCATGTTTTATGGTTTCCAAGAGTTAATTCATGTTTTTCTACTGTTACAAGGAACAACGCAACATGTTTCCAGTTCCGGCTCTTGATCCGACACTCGTTCCAGTACTCATTCCGATACCCGATACGACACTCGTTCTAGCACCCAGTATTGCACAAAAATGCAAGGCGAGTTGGCGGTTATGGTATTGGTGGCCAGTGATGGACAAATCGGTTACATGGGTTTTGTTTATCATCACCCCCTCCAGCTACTAAGCTCAAGACAACTCGATTTGAGTTGTCCAAAGAGAGCGATTATTGGCTTCCTTCGTTTTGTTAGTTATGGCCGCATTTATTGTAATTTGCCGAATTTAGAGGTGGTTCGACCCTCCTATGGTCTACCACCTGGTTTTTAAGCTTATAAATACCAATAGGATGGTCATTAGATTGTTAACCAAGTAGCATAAGAATTAGAATTGCCAGAAACTCATTTTTACTTTGTTTTGACATTTCACATTGCCAGAATTGTGCCAGAACTGCGTTTTCATGTTTTCATGGTGAATTCAGCCTGCTGAAGTTCGTGATGTGCTTGTAGAAGGTAGCCACGACTTGATGGGGGACCCACCATCAGTCTGGTGATTTTATTTATGTTGTTTATGCAATTTCTTAATTTAACTACTCTTTCTTATTTCCTGTACATGTGTGTTTTTATCTAATTGATTAATTTGTTGTAGCTTAATTGTCTTGCTTTTATTTTGTAGGTTAGATAATGATATGTTTTAGCATGTATTAGTTTTGCAGATTAGGAACAAACTTGCAAGTTCCTACACTAACCCCGTGGGCAGTTAGACGTTAGATCATACTTTCTTTTATGATTTTATAGTCTAGTTTAAAACAGATTTTTAATTAGATAGAACAAAGTTTTAACTTGGGTTTCTTTGACAGGGATGTTAATGGATGGATAGATTTAATTCCCATTCTTAGTTATAGTTTTCTTAATTTAGTTTTAGATAGATTTCATTTTCTTCGTTATTGGTTAATGTAATTGTCAATTTACTTCTTGATATCATAGTTTAATTTATGTTTTTAATTCATCATAGCTTGAATGATTAGAATAGACATAGCATAGTTTTACTTTACGCAATTTCCTTTTATAGATTAAAATGAAATTAAATTCCTTAGTTAGATAATGATGATCTCATTATGATGTTAATGGTTTATACATGAATATGCAGGGTATTTAACATTACTTTTGTCATGGCTAAATTTTCGTTGGATTGCTTAATACATACCTTTCATTTTTCCATTGATATTAGTGTTGATTTTATAATGTTGGAATTGTCCTTTGTTGTCAAGTTTCAACGAGATATCATCTGTCACCACCGAAGGCATTCACACAACCACCAGCATTACATTTGAGTGTTTCATAGATTAAAGATAGTTTCTTGCTTTTGTAGATCAGAAAATATAGTTTCTTGCTTTCATAGGTTAGAATATAGTTTTATTGTTGTTATAGGGTAGTTATTCTTTTGCTTCCATAGATTTAAGAGCCGTTTTGTTTATTGTAAATTAGGAATTTAGTTGGTAGTCCTCATTTCTTTCAATAAAATGGATTTCATCTCATGCATTAGAAATAGTTTTGCATTAAGAATTTAGTCCACTTGCCTCTTAGGCTAGCTAGTTGTTCAATGAGAAGTCTTTTCTTACTTGTCCCTTTCCTTTAGTAGGATAGATAGTTGTCTTCGCTTACTTGTCTTTTGCTTTAGTAGGTTAGTCAGGTTTCTTTGCTTACTTGTCTATTTGCTTTAATAGGTTAGATAGGTGCTTCTGCTTACTTGCTTATTTAATTGCTTTCATAGGGTAGTTGCTCATTGAATGTAGGTTGGCAAGTTAAAAGTACTTTGCTTTCATCATTTGCTTAGTATGATTAGTAGTTTACCTTTGCTTATTGTCATGAACTAGTTTTCTTTGAATAGAGTTTTTAATTGCTTTCTTAGGAGCTATCCATCAGTCCTTGGCCTAAAAGTACTTAGGTTACCTAGTTTCAAGTTGCTTAGTCTTAGATAGTTTCTTTCATTAATTAGATTATACTCCTACCAGCCTTTTACATTTGGCATATATTTTGCTACAACCTTAAGTTTACTTACCCCGGGTTGACAATTTAATTGAGGGTAGTTTAGTGTCTTTTTAGCACATATAAATCACCTAACAACATCCCACAATGAGCGTATATAAGATCTAACTATTGGGATTTGAAGATTGCTTCTTCCTCATATGTAACCCTAGATGTAGCAACATCCTTCAAAATAGGAGGCTACAAGGACTTAAGGAACCATTCTAATAGGAAGTCTGGGGGAATGGAGGTCTTGATCAACCTTTTCCATCTACGACACTCCTAGATGTGATCCAAGATATGAGTGGCGGTGTCCTGGCTTAAGGTTGACAGAGGTTCTAGGCTAGAATATCGAACTGGCAATTGGAAGTGTTTAAGGAAGACTAACGCCATCTGAATAAAGGTCCCATATTCCCCCTAGGTAGCTCAATATACCATTTTGCAACAATCATGTTGAGGGTTCATTGAAGTAATATTAACCGAATGGAATCGTCATTAAGGGAATTCGAAGAGCACCATAGGTGAAAGTTGGTGACGTGATCATCGGGATCCTCATCATTCTTACCTTTGAATTTCAAAATATCCGAAGGAATTTTGGTGGGGAGGGGGGTCATGTAGGATCATGACACACAGGGTCATTCATCAACTTAGACAACTCTAGTAGATTAAGCGTGGACAAAAAAGGGAGACGGGTTGTGGAATCTGGCCCCAAGCTCCTTGGAAATATTGTGTTTGGAGAACTTCATCCCATCCAGAGTTTTGGTAAGAACCATGGCCCTGTCTGGGATTGTAAGACCCTCCTCCAGGTTGATTCATAAGAGGTTGGCTGGGCATCATTCTAGTAGGAATTTTCTAATGGGGGTTATAAAAATTTCCCCTAGCCGGAGTGGCTCCGGGTTGGGGGTTGCCCAAGATGTGAAATTGACCTCCTTCGAGTGTAAATTTGGAGGATAAAGGTGGATTAGTCATGCCAAATGTGTTGGTCTAAAAAATCACTGAGGAGGTGAGGGTACAGGATGGAACTTTAGCAGAAGATTGTCTACCAAGTTGGTTCCTCCACCCAGAAGCAATAGGATTAGACCTGGGGTTAAAAGAAGGAATGCCTCCCATAGTAGGATTCATTTGAGGGATCAGAGAGCCACAAAACGAGAAAGGATTATAAGGAGGAGATGTGCCCCCAAGTCCAATGCTATCATTAGGGATAGCAACTAGGATGGATTTTGAAAACTGCAAAGTAAAATTTGGCATACCATAGGAAAAAGGACTAGAGGCCATAGGGATGGACTAAAAATTATAGCCGGGTGAGTGACCAAGAGACCCAAATGGGTTCATAGCAATAGGTTGAGCATTCATTATAGGATGGGCAACAGTAATATTAGGTGCCTCTGGCACTATAACCATTGTGGTTGCAGGAGTTGAAGGGGTTCCATTAACTATAGTAGGTGTGGGAGTTGAGGGGCTCCCAGGTGGTCTGAGGACATGTGGAAATTTGGCTTCATGTCGAGTCTGATCAGAGATAATGAGACAACACTTGTATGTGAAATGGTTTGGTTGTTCACACAATATGCAAGGGAATCTCATTCATTCATTTACTAACATGGAAACATAATGAATGGAATTCATGGTTTTGATGACGGGTGGCCCTTGCGATGACATAGGTAAGGTATTTTGACGCATTGCTACTAAGGTTTCATGAAATTGTGGGAGAGTCGGGTAGTGGTGAGTGTAATGGCCATACTGTGAGAATATGGTGCATGAATGTTTATTCCTCATACCATTCTATTTGGATAAAGAAGGTTCTAAGGTTGTAGGTGAGAAAACCAGAATAGGCAGTAATGGTACTTTTTTGGGAAGTGGGATAATATTTTGTAACTCGGGTAAAGTGGGGAAGAGATTTGTGGGATGTCCAATGGTAGCACCAAGTGAAAATGGTTGTGGCAGTCAAGGGGTGGAAGGGAGTGTGGTCTCCTTCTTATTCTTGGTCCCTTGTTTGTTGGTAGTGTTTCCCCCTTTGCAAGTATCTTGGCCTCTTTTGGTGGTATCAGTGCCCAAAGTTGTGTGATCAGTTGGATGAGTTCTCTTTTGAGCCACTGATTTCTTAGTAAAACCCTTAGTTTGTGATGAGAGTGATCAGACCAGTACAATAGATGGTTTTTATAGATACCATACAAGAATGTCTATCACCATATTTGGTAAGGTGGGGGTAGCAGCCACCTAGTATGTTGTGACTCCGAGGGGGATAAAAGAAGGGTATTTGAGTGATGGCCTATGGGACCATTTTCCAAATAGGGATTTGGCCCATCATTGGTCATTTTTTTTAAATAGGTGATTCCTCCCAAGAGGGAATTAAAAGGTGTTACTCAAGGGGTACTTGTGGTCTATAAGTATAAGTGGAGGTTTGGCTAGATAATTCCCCTATGGGAGGGTTATCGGGAATTTCCACTCCATCGGAGGTAATGGAATAGAATTGGTCTATGCCTGTGGTCGGGGGAGAAGGGGGATTCCCCTAGTATGAACCCATCAATGATGGGTCATGAAAGATTCTCGGTCCGACCTCAAGAATTGGAAAAAGGTCATAACTAGCATTGATCAGGGGATCAAATTTTGCTCAATTTTCAAAGTGCTCAGAATGCGACGAAAACAGAGTCATTGCGTCTGTCTCGTCTTCCTGATTCTGGTAGTATATTTACTTTCTCAAATGGATTCCATATGAAGGAGATATCGTGATCTGTCCACCAAGCCAAACAGGCAAAATTTTGGATGTTGACTGTACCTGTCCGTACAGTCTGTATGGTGACGTGGCAGGACCGTACAGGCCATACGGTGATGACGTGGAAGATTGTTATTGGTTGGTTGCTGGTGTATTGGATGGTGACACGTGTCCGGTTGGTGGCGAGTTATATGAGGACACGTGGCCCAATCTCTGGGTGCCACGTGTCCCCTCATCATTTGTTTATATGATTGTATAAAATTGTATGGGGAGTCCGCGGGGTTCGACCCTGGGACCTCCCCCAACGTTAAACACTTCATAACTCTCCGCTAGCCAAAGTTTCGCCATTTGTGCCTTGTTAACTATACCACAAAGTATATATTTATGTTTGAAAGATATGCCAATGGGAAAGGGGGGTCGGGCTGGGGCTTAGCCCCAACCCGTGGACGTATTACAACACATATGACCCACATATTTATTGGCCCGAATGTTTTGGTGCGTGCGCGCATTCATATATATTATATTGTATTGCAATACATTGCAATTGCAATGTATTTGTTATATATGTTATGTGTATGCGTGGGGTTTGAAACCACGACCCGCGTGTTAAATGTTGGCGTGGGAATACAACGGAAAATGCACGGTTTTAAACGGT